>JANHGB010010538.1:0-40948 GCA_026283785.1 Coracopsis vasa
TGAAGACTGAGGCAAAGAAGTCATTGAGAACCTCAGCCTTCTCCAAATCCAGGGTAGCCAGTTCTCCTGATAGCTTCCGGAGAGGGCCCATGTGTTCCCCAGTGTGTCTTTTATTTGCAATGTACCTATAGAATCCCTTCCTTTTATCTTCCACATCCCTAGCCAAGTTTAATTCTAACTGGGCCTTGGCTTTCCTAACCTGGTCCCTAGCTTCCTGGACAACATCCTTGTATTCTTCCCATGCTGCCTGTCCTTGCTTCCACCTTTTATAAGCCTCTTAAATCTACATGTGTAAACTCATGTTATAATTAATAGAGATTTAGTCAACACACTTAACACAGTCCCCAGAGCAACCTGGGCTGTGAGGATGCATCACGCACCAGGGGAAGAAGAGAATATCAATGTCTCCTTCTGGCCTAAAACTATGAGTCATCAGATCCAGGAAAAGGGATTGTGTTCATCAGAACATGCTTAAGACCATGCCACGCTGAGATGTCTACAACCAGACGCCAACTTAAACTGGAGGGAGGGTGATTAATTGTCCCCTCTGATGGGAATTTTTGCATCCCTTTGCCCTGGGTGCTTTGCTTGGAAAGTTACAATCATGCTACAAGGAAGCTTAAAGGTTATCACTGGGTCAGTGTTGACTCAGAGGAATATGTAATCAACATGTATTTGAAGTTGACCCTTTCAAGGCTTTCCCTGATCATCTGTTCATACATAAGTTACTCCCATCTTGTTATGCAGGGCAGAGCTTGAGCAAACTAGACTGCAAAGCAGTTCAGCATAGTTTTTTTTTGTTCCTGGCTGGTAGTTTGAGTGAAGACATTTACTTTGCTAAACTTTTTGTGACATTTCGTCTCCTACTAATTATATCAGTATTATGAACTCTTGCTTGCAAGTGGGCTTTGTTCTGGTATCTTTTAAGTCTCAGTTACAAAACCCTCTACAGTATCACATTAAAAATAATCTTTTTATTCTCAAATCTCTAATCCAGTAAAATCCTCACAGGTATTCTCCAAAAGGACTCTCAGTGTGCTCCTGCATAGACTTGGGCTACAACTGTATACAGTTAGTTTTAAGGGAAATGTGTTTACTGCTACACAGTCAAATTTCCTGCTTCTTAAATGCTACACTCGAAAGCTCTGAAGATTCTTAACATTTTTGAAGTAATGCCCAGAGATGTTAAAATAATGTTTCCCTTATGCTTTATAACTCATCTGTCTCTCCAGTTTACTGCTCTTCCTACAAAGGACCCTTTGTGCTATCTGCCTAAAGAAACAGGCTTCAGCTAGAAATACAAATACAGAAGTTAGGTTACCCACATTACAATTGGGTTTTGGCCCAATAAACTGCTGTTTCAGCTCTTTAAGCATAATGCCAATAGAGTTTTTAAAACGTTATGAAGTAGGAATATATTCAATTCATCTGAGAGTTATGAAGGAGATTTATGTCATCTCACATAAATCTTGGGTTCAGACTTGCCCCACGTCATGCACTGGCCCAACGTGAGAGCTGCAGCAAGAACCTCCTTGGATAGGGGAAGCCATCAGAGACAGATCTGAAGCAGAATCAGTTCTCCACTGCATAAAACTCCTTCAAATGAGAAGAGGGCCCTCTACTTAAAAAACACCACCCAAACCCCCCAAATGGCAGATTCTAGCCTTTGATGCCTACCCTGTAACCCAGGGGGCTGTGCCAATGGTGACGGCTGGGGATGTGGCATGGTAGCCATGCAGGAAGATGCACTCGAGTAGTGACATGAATGCTATCTCCCTGCAACGATCTCCAGCTCAGCCCAGGCTTCCCCAGCAGGTTACCCAACCTGATACTCAAAATACTGCTGGCCCCAAGTTTCCAAGTGCAAGCCCAGCAGGAAGTGGCTGGTTTGGGGAAGCCAATGCTGTTGGTGCACTGCTTTGCCATTCTCAGAAATATGCCTTTTTCGGCTAGATTTTCATGGCACTGTCCTGCTACTTGGTAAAGAAGGTACTTGCTTTAATACATCTAACTCCTGGGTATTACAAAGATATACTGTATTTCCAGTAACCTCCTGCACATTTCTACACCCAAGGTCACACCTGAGCTCCCTGGTACACTTGGCATGTTTATTAATTGCCTGTATTGGCTTCTGGGAATTGCATTGCTGCCTTCAGATTAAACCCAAAGGCTTTGTAGCATGTCAGCCAGCAGGCTCAAAACATCAGGAGATAAATGTGTGGCAGCAGATTCAGTTTGCAGACACAGGGTTCAGCTGGTGGCTCAGTTGTGACACGCCATGTGTGTAAGTCTCGTGCCTAGCAAGAAAGAAAGAGCAGCCTCTCTGTCTTCTTGAAATAAGGTTTCATATGTGACATCTTTATGGCATCACAGCTGACTAAACACTGTAATGTCATCAGTGCCACGTAAAGCGAACTGTTGTCCTCATCTTCAACTTGTTTGCAAAGCAGCATGTGGATAGGTATTTCTACCAGTAATATGATGAGAGTTTTTTAAATATGAAGGAAAAGAAATCATTGATCCATCATACTTGGAATTTACCTGATACTAAGGCTTAAAGAAGAACCTTTACTCTTGCCATGCAATGTCTGGCTTGCTGACTAAATTATCAAATAAACCCCTTAAGTTCCCCCCAAAGGTTACTACAGAGGTGAGTGGCATTTCTCTTGTTTATAGGCAATCACCTACTCAAACACCTGTAATCACACAGATGCACCACAAAAGCACGCTGCCAACAACAAAATGGCTGAAGCTCCTCACACATCCATCCCTACAACACATTGAAACATTAATCCATGTGCAATAATTTTCCAAAATCCTTCCTGCCCACTGTGTAAACCGATTTTAGTTCTGGAAGTCGGTCCTGATCCTTGGGGCCACATGCAGCACAAAGCAATGCAAGTGAACATGTATGAGAAGCTGCTTGTGGACGTGTGTCTTTGCAATGTCATTGCTTCAGCAACAGCAGAGACGTATTTTATAAAAAATAGGAAAATGTGTTGGGAAAGCCACAAACGAAGAGACAGAAAATTGGGACATGAGGGAGCTCTTCAAACCAATTTAAACTTCAGAGAAAAAGTTCAGTAGATTTTCAGTCAAGGGTATCCCTTTAAAAAAACTTAGAAGTTTTGTATGGGGGGAATTTAAGGAACTGCGAATGTCACCTGCATCCTCTTTTTTATTTAATGCAGTTTCTTCCTTCAATATATAGCTAAGGGAATGTTCCTGCAATGATTCTGTTCCTGCTGCTGCCTTTTCTTTTCTCTCTGTAAGCCCGTACAGGCTCTGAGTGTGTCTGCAATAGCTTTTTCTAAATCTGAGCTTTTTGAGCAGCCCATTCCTGGGAAATCGCAGGGGTTACTGCTCATCCCTTGCATTTTTCACTTTCAGAGCAATTGGAGCTTCTTGCACTTTCATTATGGCATCTTTTTGAATTTTTCTGCTCTTCCCGCAAATGGATTTCAAAGCATCAGGGTAGTGTGGGCTTTTCAAAGAAGCCTAATTGAACTGAAATAGAGTGTTAGTGCCTAATTCACTTAGGCTCCCTTGGAAGCTTCCTTTTCGTACTTATTTGAACACTGCTTCCCTGAAGCTTAATGCCCTTAAATACATTGATTGATCAATTAATTTCCTATTATGATGAACTTTAATAATTTGTACATGCTGGTATCGGGTATCAGCTTCTGAATATATCATTACCTCCTTGTCACCGCAGAGCAGCATTGGGATTTTGCTTGTTCCCTGTCAGATACCCTGTTTTCTTGGAGCAAGCTGCTCATCTGCATAACTTTGGAGACTCTTTAAAATGTGCCTGAGAAATTATGCTACCATCTCAACAGCCTAACTGCAGACCAGGGATCTCTCATCTGCTCTAGCGGTTACCAACCCCTTTTCCTCTGTTGGATCTTGCCTCTGAGTTGCCATTCTCTGTCACTGTCAAAATATTGCATTTATAGCATTTTTTACATAAATCCTCATTCTCTCTATCACCTTTTCTTGCCCTCACTGACAGATACATGGCTTTCAGGTGGGCTTTGTGTTTACTTAGACTAATTTGCCAAGTTTCAAATTCATCCCAGTGGCCCTTTCTGTTGTTACGCCCCTTGCATCCTTCCAGTCAACTCTCCTTTGGGCTTCAAACACTTGTAGACGTTTATCCCTTTACAGCTGTCATTAGGCGAAGTCATGCATATTCACATCTTTTAATCTTTTTTTCCTCACATCAGTTCCTTCAGTCTTTTAATCATTTGTGTTGCTCTTTAAATTACCTCAAATTTGTCTACGCATCTCTGTTTCTCAGACACCATGAAGATGCTGTTCAGACAAATCTGCCTCGAAGCACACAAGTTCATAGAAGGCCTTTTAATGCCTTAATGGTGGAGAAATCTAATTTCACTGCTGGACAGCATGATTTTAAACAGGGTTTATAAAAAGGGCACATGATTATATCCTTCAGCATGCAACAAAAGGTGACTGCCATTCAGCTGAGCCTCTTGTCTGTCATCCATCTCTGCAAGCACCTGCCTCTCTTCCAGCACTATTCTGAGCAACTTGTTGAAACGTTTGTCCTCTCCACACTTCTTGTTCCTTCTCAGGAAGATTCACGTAACTGGTAGTCTAGCTTTCCCAGCCTTTGTCATTAATAAATATGCTACTATCCTTTTTATGTCAGAGAAAACACATACAACTTTGGACTTGGAGCAGAAGATGGGAAAGTTGCCAATGAGCTTTGGTATGTCTGTGCCCTGTGCAGGCAGCAAATCACTGCACATACAACAACCTCACATCTCACCCATCCTGTGCTGATACTGGGCATGACTACAGCTCTGTGCAGCTCTGGCAGACCTTAGTACTGGCAGACAACAGCTTGTTATCCACTGGATCCTCCCAACAACCCACATGGGAGGCACCACTTCCCTCCAGTTTACAGTGTAAGAAATGGGGGCAATAAGGTGAAACAATCTGCCCAAGGCCACGCAGAGAGCTGGAGGATGAGCTCAGGTGAAGACTGCTTGGGGCTGCCAGAAATCTTTGCTTGTTCAGATGGCTCAGACTGTGCTGGTTTCCAGGCAGTAAAGCCTCCATTATACAATATATTTTTTGCATGAGTTCCCCGGAGTTGTAATAAGCTTATCAAGGGGATAACTGTTAGGATAAACCCTACAATCTTGTCCATCAGTCAGGAAGAGAAATAAACAGAGAAAAACCCAGTAGATTCAGCTTTTCCAGATGTGTCAGTCGGCTGCAGGCTTTCCATTCAGTGACAAGCAATCAAAGGGACTCCTACAACCAGCACTCTGTGTCTGCTGGTACAGGAAATTACCTAACTAGTTCAGACCTCGCATCACAGGCTGCTTCTTTTGGTTATACTGATTTTGTGTGACTGCACCTCCAGCAGCACTGAAATAGCTCCATAAACGTTACCATATGAGCTGGCATACTGCTCCAACGCACTGGATACGATTATTTACCAAAACCTAGCTTAACACAGATGTCATTCTCTGACTGCCTCTTTGTCTTACGTAGATGGATAAGTAACCTTTAAAGGACTGTTATTCTCTGTAACAAGGCTCAGGTGCTGCTGCCTTTTGTAATGCCAAGGAGCACTTTTATAAGCACCATAAGACTTCATTTGAGCACAATTTGCAAAACCAGAAGTCAGTCAGAGTGCAGCTTTCCAATTTGCCTTGCAAGCAAATCATGGCTCCTTCCCTGCCACTGCTCTCCAGCATGGTGGGGAATGAATTAGGAAAAGCAGAAATAATTAGATACCCGAAGAAGAGCTTTCAGAAAAGCAGAGAAGAACATGAAGACAGCAAACTCAGTGCCCTTCCAGGAGAACAGTAGGCTCTGCAGAAAATCTCCTTCCCAGAGGCTCTCAGAAAGGGGTCTGGGCAGGAGGGGAGGCAGTGATGGATAAGTTTTTATAAGAGTACAGCAGAAGGAGCTGCAGTGTGGGGAACGCTAGCAGTGAGATTTACTGTCCCCAGGTGTTAGCTTGCACCCAGAGTGACACAAAGCCATTAAAGCACAAGGAGTTTTGGAGGGCTGCAGCTGCCCCGGGGGCAGCAGGTGCTGATTTAGAGAGAAAGCTCCTTCTCTAAGCTCCTCTGTGGGGATGTCTCTGCTGAGCAAGCCCCTGCCAAGCTTTGCAAGGGAAGATGGACATGGAGGTGAGACAAACAGTACAGACCTTACCCTGTTTGTGCCAGACATCCACCTTTGGGAGAATCAGAAATACAGTGCTTAGAAGAAGCTGCCAAAGAGGCTTTTAATCACCTGCTGTTGGAGCTATTGAAAATAAAAACGTGACAAAAGAGCCTGTTCTCTCAGGCAAAGGGAGATGGGGAGAGGAGAGATACAAAGAAAGCGTGGGCCATGGAAATCCAGGTCCTGAAAGATTTAGCTGCCAGGACTGCCTTTGGGAGAGGGAAATAAAACCAGACCAGTCCCCTGAGGAGTGCAGTAGAGCAGGAATGATGTCTTGGGTCTACTGGAATTCATGGCTGAAACCTCCCCAGCAACATTCCCAAGAGATACCCTTGGGTGCAGGGGCAACAAGCCTGCTGCTGCACTGTTGATCTCCACATGCTGGTTCCTCACTGATTGCTGAGACAACACATTTCACCAAACTGTGAATGAAGTCCAAATATCCATGCATAGCTCCTGCAAAAAGGTCCATCCCACCTTTGGTATTGCCATGGTCACCCAGTTCTGCAAAACTCTGTGCATCTCGTGGGAGCTCGGGCATTTCCTGGTATGGTGTACCTAGCTGCAAACCAAGAACGGATTTCCACTCATCGTCTTTATTAGAAATAAGATTATTTAGGTCTATCTTCCTTCCTATCCACTGTCAAAGCTATTTGTTCCTGGGCTTTGAAAATGCAGAAGTCATTATTGTAAAGATGGTACTTTTCATGGTGAGTTCCTACTTATAGAAAATAAGTACCCATTTAACTAAGAGCTTTATAATAGATCAAGCCATGCGGAGTACAAAAAAAGTGAGAGCTACGATCCAAAGAAGCTAGTTTAGTGGTAGGACTGGGCATGAAAATAGTTATCTGCTTGGTATCTTTCATATTAATTTATTCAAGACCCTCGTCTCTGGATAAATATAAATTAAAAATTAAAAGCCCTTGTAAACTAATGCATGAAACCAAAGCACCACAAAGAAATTTGGAGAAGCAAATAAAACTGCCCCAAGCAAACAACAAAGGCACTGCAGAACCAGGCCAGAGGGGAAGAAATCTGGACATAAAAAAACCCCAGAAAAAACAACCTAAACAACTGCAACACGAAAGGAGAAGAGGAGGAGGTGGAGGCAGCAGCAAGAACACTTAAAAACCCCAATTCATGACATTGCCTTCTGCAGGGCGCGGAAGGAAATACTAAAACCAGCAATTCTGAAAATGTGACTGGTACCACCTGGTGAATGACACCTTCTGCTTGCACCAGGCAAACAGGTTCCTGCCACAAGGCTGCCGTGCTCTGGTGCTTGGGAGTAATCCCTGAGGTTGCATTGGGTTCAGAGCTCAGCTGCACAGAGCTGAACGCTGCCATCAAACTTTAAGCAAGCAGGGAAATACTGAGTAAAAAAGTGTTTTTTGAGGCCAGCGAGAGCCCAAAAATAAATCAATGATACCGTGTAAATGTTTCAGGCAATAATAATATTGGGCAATACTAAACAGCATCCCCAGCACACACTGGAGATGGTCAAAGGGAGCAGCAGGTTCCCAGCACAGGATTTCCCTGCTGAGCTACATCACCTGCTCACACAGGGCAGGACAAGTTTGGAGAAAGGCCCTGGGGGCTGCAGGCTGCTGTCAGGTGCCAGGGGCTGAGCTGGTGGTGTAAGCACAGGCAAGCTAGGCTTGGCCTGGCATGGAGTACCCCACTATCCTTAATGCTCTTATCCTCATTCAGCAGTTTGGTGAGGTTAGGAATTGCTATTTCTTCCACTTTCCAGGTGAGGGGTAGAGGTGCAGCTGCTCAGGATCCCATCCAATCACACATTTAATATCCCACTGCACATCTAGGTGCTTGAATTCCCATTTAAATCAAGATGTGGATTCATGATGTGGATGTGTGGCCAAGTATTTTCCTGAGCCCCTGTCTGATCCATAAGCAACTGGACTGTCCTTAAACCAGCCAAAACTGTGACTGGGGATCAACAAATCCAGAACAGACCAGCAACTTTGGTCTCCAAAGGCAGGGAAAGGGGGAAAACAACCTTCTCCTTCTGGGGTCTGTGTGGGGAACTGGCCTTCAAATGGAGAGTTTTGGCATTCAGACCATCACAATTTATTACCCACAAAAGCCGACTTGCAAGAGCTTCACTGAAGGCAAGTGGCAGGTTTTTAAATACCACCAGGGATGCCGTCTGGTCCCAAGGACAATCACCAGCCTCCAAACAGTCATTGCTTCCAGCTTTTATGTGGAGACAGTGCTGGGTAAAGTAATACACTCACTTTCTTTAGTCAAGAGCAAACTGCATAGCTCAGATGGTTGAGGAAAGGCTAACTCTAATAAATATATAATACCCAGGGGCTTATCTAAGCAGCCAATAAAGATACAGAATCTTTTTTTCATGTACTGAAGTTACACTCATTCAGTATGTGGCATCAAAAGAAATACAGATTTTTCTGACAGATTTTATTTCCCACTGTTACTAAAATGCATCCCCTTCTTAAAACAGCATCTCACACAGTTCTAATCCTTCCTGATTTATCTCTGACCAAGCCTGCAGCCAAGAACTCAAGGTCCTAGTTTTGTACCATGCAAGTCACAAACTAGATTTTGATTCTAAATAATCAGATATGGGGATCAGATTGGAAACTACATACATTTTGTGCATAGCCTGCATTCCTTTCCCTTTTTTATCTAAACTGCCCATCCCATCTCCTATGCACCCTCATGTTTAAAATTGCATGGGGATGGTGTCTATTTTAAAAGAGGCATTCATGGGAAGGGAGCAGAGTGAGGCTGCTGAGATTACTTTTACCTGAGCTCTGATTGCAGCGTCCTTCTTAATCCACTTTATCACTGTTTCATACACCAGTTCCTCCGCTTTGGTGTTCAGGCTGTCATTAGACATGTAGGAAATAAAGTCATCTTTTGAGATATTAAGGATCTCTTCTTGGTTTGCCACCTCTGGGAAAATTTGCAGGGCGTACGCTTTGGCCATGTTGTATAGCTCAGTGCACTGCATAGCTTCAGCCATGGCTAATATTCCTAAGCAGTTGCTAGCAGTCAGCTGTTTTTCTAAAATGAGCAAAACAAACAAACAAACAAAACCAAGTGAGAATTATTAAAAACAAGGTTTACATTTTTAATGAGAGCATGAAAAAAGTAAGCACCGCGAACAAACTTCCAACCCTAATTAATTTCAGGTAGTTAGTTAGTAGCAGCATCTTGGGTTACTTTAGGATTGGGGTTTAAAGTACAAAAATCAAAGTCTGTCTTAACAACTGAGCTGGGGATGGGGAGAGAAATGCACTTTCTGAGTTTGCTTTTCATGTAAGCCTTCACAAGGCACTGGGGAAACATACTGATATAATAGTAGCTGAGGCTTCCCAAGGGACAGGAGCCCAGCCAAGTGACTGCTGCTATTTCTACTGCCTACAATGCTGCTTTAAGAAACAGCAAAGATGTAAATGCCAGTGCAGACACTTAAGAATAAATGCAAACAGCACTAAGTACATTTCTGAGGATGCTGCAGTTGCTTTATGATAATTTTTGCCCTGTTCAGCTACTAAGCTACTTCAAATGAAAGAAAAAAAATCCTCCCCCCTCTTTTTTTTTTTTCAAAGGAACTTCGTTGCTCCTCAATGTGATGACATCCCTTATGCAAAACACAGATTACACTAACGCCTTCTGTTAAATGTTGTGTAGTGGGTTTCAAAGAAAATCATGCACAGAGAAGACAGCATTATCTCCTACCCAGCAAACAGAAGTAACAGCACAGTGTGTAGCTTTGCGTTAAAAGTGTGCTACACCATACGTTCCACTGTACTTTTTTTCTTTTCAGCTATTCTGAAGAAAAAAACACCAATTTCAGACATTTATAAGAGGAACTCACTGATTCTTGTCATCTTTTGTTAACCAAGCCACTACTAATAGTCAGAATATATTCTTTAGGATATAGGACTGAGAAAAACAAAATATGAGAGAGACAGGCGGCAATAGATCACAAAAGCATCAGTACCATTGGCAGGTTTCTGGGCTGTCAGAGGAGAAATATATCACATTTGGGCAGTGTCATATCCTGGTGCACTATTTCAGAGCAGTGGCCAGGAATGTGTGATAGACCAACATCCCTTCAAACAAAACTCTCCTCAGATTGCTTCTGCTGGCAATGTTACACCCAGCTTTTGCCTTCATCAGATTTACAACTTGCACACTATCTATATGTGGCTTTTATTGAAATGAGATTATGAACTACTTTCTTTTTGCCTGGCATGAGATTAGCAGTTTTGTGTTTTGTTTTTCCCTAACTCTTTTTATTTTCTTTTACTGATCCAGCAGTCTTGAAACTAGGTTATCTCATTTTGCATCAATTGATTGTACTGACTCCAAGAAGCCCATTTCCTCAAGCAGACTTGAGCAGCGGCACTGTTTGCTGTCAGTAGATTTTGTCACTCAAAGACTACCTAGAGACAGGCTGCAACCTGATAGCTATGAAACACAAAGCTCCCAAAATGTCTTCTTTTTTTTTCAGGAAAAAAGAAAAAAAAAAAGAACCAAAAACCTCTTCCAGGTTCCTTGGTTCTGTCTGTTGGCACAGCTTCATGTAGACACATGGCTGGGGGTAAAAAAAATCATCTAATAGAACCCAAAACTCTCATCATCACTTGGCAAACTCCCAAGTCAAAGACAAATCTGACATTGCTCCACCTTATAATAAAGGTAATAATCAAGTTTGATTCATGAAGCTGCGATTTACTAGTACATGATGGAAAAGACTTGCAAGAATGAGTCTGCCTTCAAGGGACTAGGTCTGCCTCTATCAGGAGAGATTCCCGTACCACCCTCAGCTGAGCCTGTGGCACAGGTCAGAGAAGTCACAACTGGTTTCTTCTGATCCGGACAGGTTTTTCTACCTTCTAACAAAGCTGAGTGACTGATGCAGCCTGTACACTGGTGTCCAAGCAGCTCCACGTTGTCCTTTTGAGTGTCACTCCTTCCTCTTCCCCAAGAAACTGCTTGCTGGCAGACCCAAATGACCTTATCCCTGTCTGATTCAGCAAGAATTGTAAGGCCATTTAGAGAGGGGTCCCATGGAGATACAGACTAGAGTACATTCAGGAGGCTGGTGACACACTTCTTTCCACTACATTCCTTGTGATGTGATGAGCACCACAGGAAGGTGGGCACAGTGGTGTCTTCTTAGGACGAGGGCTGTCATGTGAACTAGAGGGGTTCACTGCAGGTGAGCAAGGCAGAGGTTGGGGCAACAGCTATAAATGGTATGGAAAATCTCTATCCTGTGAACAAAACCCCCATGCCCTCCATTTTTTGTCTCTGACTCAAACTGTGGAGATGAGATTGATGTCTTTTGACCCCAGCTGTCTATGGTGCAACTGGGCAATCACATTAGTATCCCTCTACACTCATAAGCAAACAATTCCAGGAAGCAATCTGGTAATATTTTGGATTAATCTGATAATATTTTGGGAAATGACTTCAGGATGAGCAGAGCCATGCCTTACCAATGCCTGTTACTCTTCACTAACTGTAAAGAAAGCCTACATGACTACTTCCACTACTACAGACTTCTGGTCTATAATACAGCCCATCCCAAGTGAATGCATTTCAGGGGCACTTCTGAATGTTGACATGACAAAGGCATCTAAGGACCAGTTCTGCCCCATCTGCTCCTGAGCCAATTTCCTCCGAACGCTGAAATGTTTACAATAATTGATGGATTTGCCACAGTGGCACTGGACTTGTAACAACACATTTTTGTGGAGTTTCACCTTGAGTCCATTCAGAACATGACTGCTGACTACTAAGCTATTCCTGATGCTCACAAACAGTTCATAACTGATTTACAATTGGACTTTAAGGATATCAGATGTAATCTAGCAGGCTCTCACTGGTTTGAGTTAGTGCCAGATAGCATATTTGTTTCTATGTCACAATATTGCAGATCAGCAGCTGGTATTCTCCAGTTGTGTTAGACGTGATTTTGGAGTAGGATCCTGTGCAGAGTCATCATGAGATAATCAGCCAGTCAGACTGCTAAGACTGCACTTCTGGGAATGGGACAACTTCAGGTGAAGTCAGAGATAAATGGTATGTAGGAAGGATTACTCAGCAAGATTGTGGTAACAGTATGATGAAAGCTCAGTGACGGATGTAATCCCTTCTCTGTGCATTAAGTATTGTCTTTTCACTTAGAGATGCTTTCTAGATGATGACTTAGATATAACTAAAATTAACATAAACCATGCACTTCCTCATGATATTCTGTGCACATTCTGATGGGGATCTTATTCCTCAGGTATTCCTACTAGAGTCAACAGCACGTGAGGATGGAAGATTGGTGGAAGACTTCTTGATACATTCTTCATTCAAAAAATTTCACTTCCCCTGTGAGATAGATTTCTTCTATCTTCAGATATGGTTGATAACTCAGTTTCTTCAGTGCTGGGCAGCGTGGTTCTCCAGCTGACTCAAAATTCTCCACCTTGCATAAGCAAAAAATTCTACTTTCTTTCAAATTTATAAGGAGCATAAATCATTTTCTTCCCTCAGGGAAGGGGTCTCACGCAAAATCCCAAATCCGATTTAAGCCATGACACGATGATAGCATAAAACAATTATGAGAAAAAAAAAGGAAAAAACTCTCAAGTCTTCAGCCATATCGATGCAGGAAATACCTATGGTGTCCTGACCAGTTTGCAAATATTTGCCCAGTTATCATACGGCGCCTACACGAACTTGTCAGCATTGCTGCTCCAGTTGGCATAAAACTGTTGCCATTTTTCATGGTCTAGACAAAAGCAGAGGAGCCAGCATGTGGGGGAGAGAATGTGGCTAAAATTAGCACAGTGAAGCTGGTTAAGAAATCTCCCATTGAAATGAAACAATGTTCCGGACACATTTTGCAGCATTTACAAGTAGATTTGGGGTGCCTCTGCCCAACACTGCTGAGAAGCTCAGGACAGAGACTTGAGAGCTGCTTGGATATCAATCAGTTAGGATCCTGCTGGAGCATCCTGGCTAAAAATGATGACCGGAATTTCCTCTGTGATGGTGCTGTTCTATGCTGAACAGACCTATTAATTTGCGGCTTTTAGTTCTTTGGGCCTCTTTGGTCTTTCCTTCACTTCTCTCACTATTTAGATATGGCCACTTGAAAGGATAAAGGGTTATACTGGAAAAACTCCTGCTTTTACCAGATTTTTGCTTTCTGGTGAGCAGAGGTGGCTGGATGAAAATTAAAAACACAGCCACATAGAAACCAAAATGCCTTTCCCTAAACTTTTTAGATGGCAAATGCTCTACTATCTTTGTAGAGCAATCCAGACACAGCTATAAATAAAAATAAGCAATTACACTCCATGAATTCTCCAAATGAGAATACAAAATTCCAGTGACTCCCCATATATCACTGAACTTATAACCAACTCTACTATTTCATACCATAACATGGTTCACTGAATTGAAATATTAACTATTGAAAAAGAGAAATCTCACATTGATTTAGTGAAATAAAAATGTTTTGTGGCTGAATGTTTAAAGATGATGTACCTTAAACACATCTTTCATGCCTGGAAAGGCCGTAAGATCTAATTGCTTTTAAAAGGTGGTGAAGGGAAGATGGGAGAAAGCAATGCCAGAGCCAGAACCTTCACTCAAGTTGCACAGCCAACACGATGGGATTGCAAAGCATAAATTTCATTTCACCATGACCCACCCATTTGAGAACAGACTTTTAAAGTAGTGACATACGATAAATTTGAAAGAAGAGGTGAATAAAATACTACAGGTTCTTTCCTGATGCCTTCATTGTACCACCTTAGTCAACAGGCTAGCTCAACAGTGAAAATTAACACAGTTGTAAACTGAATCATAGACTCCCACTTTGGAAGGGACCTTAAGGATCATCTGGTCCAACCTTTCTTGGCAAAGCATGACCTAGACTAGATGTTCCAGCAGCCTGTCCCAATGAATCTTAAAATTTTCCAATGTTAGGGAGTTCATCACTTCCCTGGGGAGATTATTCCCAATGTCTGGTTTTTCTCATTGTGAACAATTTTCCTCTTGCACACAATTGGAATCTCTCCATAAGTAACTTGTGGCCATTAACCCTCATCTTTTCCATGTGAAAATGGGACTAGTTTGATTTTTTTTTTTTTAAATGAGCTCCAGTTCAGACCAGTAAAGCTTAGCAAACTGAACTGGAAACCTTGGAAACAGTCTATGCTGGAAAATACATGGCAAGAGAAAGAAGCAGGATGACATGGTGCTCTGGACAAGAATGGGCTTCTCGTGGCCATGACAGAATGGACAGAGGCACTGGCAACGATGCTGGTCTGTACACTGTCATTGGGGCAAATTCTTCCCATGACAGCAAGGCACATTAGTTACCAGAGCTGGGCGCAGCAACATTTCTTTCACACCCACCTTTTTAATAACACATATATATCAGACCATAACTCCGTATGAAATAACAAGCCCTGTGAACATTCAGCTGGGAGTAGTTTAACCAGATCTGGCTTACAAGAACACAGGACATGTGAAGGAGTTTCTCATGGAAAATTGCAGATCCTGACTCTGTGGGAGTCCACCTTCAACGCTTTCAGTGCTTGACCATGCTGGCCTGGTGTAGCACCCAACATTTGCTGTCACGGTTATAAGCAAGCTGTGTGTTACAGCCTGGTATCTGTGCAGGGATTAACCTTTGAGAAACAGAATGTCATCATTATACCAAGTATGAAACAAGATTCAACAAAATGGTCTATCCAAGATATGAAGGCAGGTGCCACTCAAACAAGAAGCTACACGTCTCTAGATCATTTTCCACTGGCCACTGTGTCAGCATTTTAAATTCAAGTCTCAAACCAAATAAGTAATTTTAAATTTTCTTTCACTGTATTTAATCTTGGTGTTTCTAACTATCTTTTTAAAGTTATTAAAAGAAAGGTTTACAAACCTTAAAACGACATCTTAAAACCTCCCTAGATGGAGTGGTTCTTACCTAGAAACGAAACGCAGACTTTACAGAAAGTATGAAACTGGAACTTGCTGGCAGCTTCCAGTAGGGTTTTTGCATTGGCTGAATCTATGATCAAAGAACCTGTATAAACAAACTCCAGGAGTAATTCCAGGACGTCCGCAGTGAGGTTGGACATGGCCAATTCCAGCTTCTCCCCGCTTCTGCTACTGTCTCGTGGTGACCTGGTAACAGCAGACAATTAAATTACGGACATTACACCATCCCCATTTTGTTGGCATTTATTGATTAGTGAGAGCTAGAAAATCGCTTTGCACCTCATTACATTTCTCCATTATTTTTGTTTACGGAACTGAAGAATATGAATTTTAAAATAACTGAACTTAAAACTTTAACTGGATCTGAAAGAGAAGAGTCTTACAGCAAGCCTTACAAAAAATCTGTTTATTGCTACTCTGCATTTTCATGCAAGAACAGTTGCAAAAGAAAAGGAAAAGAACAGAAATAAAAGGAAAGAAAGAAAAAGAAAAAATGAATGAGCCAACATTAATGAAAATGAGGAACGGGGTTAGCTTTCAAAGGGAAACAATACATTTTAACATCTTGGTTAACATCTCATCTTCTGTGCATAATATAACTGTTAAGGAAAAACCACTCTCCAATTTCAAGAGAAAAGGTCATCTGTTTTTCAGGAATCCAGCACTAGAATAATTTAAATGTCATGTGCATTTAAGGATACATTTAAAGACCTTTTCATAAAAAATAACAATAAAAAAAAATTAATTTCTGTTTAGATTGAACTTCTCAGCATGTTCTATTAAAGTATAGCTATGATTGATGTGATATACATATACAGACGGTTATAGAAAATATATATATGCTTATTTAAAAAATCTATTGTTCCCTTTTAGGCACTAAAAAAAGAAAGCTCTTCATGGCAATTGCTTTGAAAACTGAATACAAGACAAGCTAGACAGACAAAATGGTTAGAGCAAAGAAGGGAGAGGGGGGAAAACAACAACCAGCTCTGCCACAGGAAGCCAGCAGCCATCCTCTAGGAGTTTCATGACTGTGGCCTACGGTTTTTCCCGCATGAAGTGCTGAACAATTTGGGGATCAAAGTATCTCCTGCATTTGAAGTGTGGATTAGTGCTTGTGAAATTATTGGACAAAAAGAAAATAATACTGAATTAAAGTAAGGGCCCAGTTCTTAATGCATGGCTGGCTGATGTGTCTGCAACACTAAAGACAGGTTACACCTGAAAGACAAAAGTGATAATAAATTTGGTAACATCAAGGAGGGGAGGGGAAATCTGTTGGAGTAAGAAAATAAACTCTTTTAATGGTTAGGACCATCCAGCACATTCTCAAAGAAACATGAACTTCTCCTAGTCACTGGACAGTCAACGTCTGCTTGCTTCAATTCTGCTAGAGTACTTGCAAAAGCCATTGCACAATTGACACAAAACGGGCATACGATGCTGCGTGACTGGCCAAAGCATCACTATTCACAGGCAATGCCAGCCTTAAGCATGAGCAAGAGCACTACCAACCTCTTAAGATTCACAAAACTGCCTAGAAAGGTGATGGTCAGACCTCTACTACCATAATGGAGGAAAAATAAACAACATACGAGGTTCAGTTTTCTTCCCGCATGACACCCCCTCCCCTTCCATCCCCAAATAATCCCTAAAATCATTTTGGGAAATGCTTAAAATTTGCCGTGGATGCTTTGTCACTGGACTTCCATTGGCTAGCCCTGTTTAAGTCAAGGGCACAGCTTTAATTAATATAAATCTTTGCAAGATCAAAGCTTTAAAAAGGCTTCATTTTTCTACTAACAGTATTTAGGTAGTGTCCATTACCACAGTGGAGGAGCAGCTAGTAGTCCCCAATTTCATATGCTTCTCTAAGATAGTTACTGAGGAAACTGAGGCACAAGAAAACAAAATCACGTGCCTATGATCACAGAGGAAGACTGGGCAAACCAAGGAATTAAACCCCTTTTATTTATTCTAAATATTGGACTATCCCTCTGCATGAGAATACTGGGGGGAGCATAAATCCTATTCCACAAGCAGATGAGCAAGAATACATACTGATCACGACACCTGTGGTACCTCTACGTGCACAGATGTGTGCACTACCCTGAATCCTTATGCTTTATCACACCACAATATTCTTTCTGAACTCTTGCATATGGATTCAATTTTGCACTCAAGGCAGAAAACCTCAGGTGTCAAAACAGAAGAGTTGCTATTTCCCAGATCCTCAAGAGGATGTCACAAAATGTTATTTTTTTCCTTTTGTACACTCACATACCAATAACATTCCCCATATCTGATTTATCTCCAGTTGTGCATGCATCCAGTGCTGCACCCTGGGCTATCAAAATGCCTCCTGGTACCGGTGTAATTCTTGCTGAATTGCTTCCACAAGCAGTTCGTACCTGACAGTGATTTCATATTCACATGGGCTAGTTAATAAGGGCATTGCCTAATATTTAAGTGAGATTTGAGGTACCCAGCAAGTGACAGAATCAGGCTCTTTGCACTGTGCGAAGCCCCACCATAAGCAATTATTATTTTATTTAATGGCACTAATTGTGCTGTGCTGGCAATGGCTGTGGGAATGGCTGCGTGTGATCCATTGGGAATCGCACGCTTTCAGCCAGTGCACTGACCAGGAGGCACAAAGGAAAGGATGATGTGACACAAATGTCAGCATAGACACATACCCATGTTAGCAACAACTGCAAGCTGCTATTTTTCAGAATAATTAAGTAATAATCTCTCTTACTTTGTAATACACTAAGCAATAAACTGCTGCTGCAATTGATTAAACAGCAAAGAAAAGCTAAGGTGTTTAATCAATCACTAGAGCCACTTACAGCAAGTATAACACAAAGCTACAGAGATTATTGATATTACACAATGAGCCAGAAATGGGAACGAAAATTATCCCTGTTCCTTCCTCCATGATGCCTTGCATGTGTTGTGCTATTTTGCCTGTGCTTTCTGAGCAGTGAACCCTTTGGTTCCACATTTAGCTGAATCAAATATTGAGTGCAGGCTTGGTTCAGCTTGCACAGGGAAATCATGGCTATCCTGGTTTCCATGCTGGGGACCTGGCTTGGTACAGGCTGGAGAATGGACAGGGAATTGGCTGAAGCAGGTCCTAATAGATCGAAAATGAGTGTTTGAAAGAAGGGAAGAAAATAAATGTGGGGAAGTGGACTGATGTAGTGGGAAATTCCATAGATTTCTGGAAATGACTTCCATAAATCAGGCTGTGGTACCCCCTTCCAAGCCCAGCTAAAGCTTTCTGCGTTCCTTGTTTTCACACACATTAGAATATCAGTATGCTCTGTGCAGTTATAGTTCGTCTATTTATTTGGGATCGAGCCTTTTCTCAGCAATGAAGTGGCTAAAGCTGTATTGTAAGAATAAAATTTAGTCCTGTAAATGCATATGCAGTGGATTGAGGAAAATCTGTACAAATGTATACAGCTGTGCCCCAAATAGCTCATCCTGCATCACATCAGGAGGAGTTTTGTCAGTGGCATCGGTAGGTGGAAACATTCAGAAAAGCCTGCTATCAGAAAAGCACTTATTTCTTGCCTTAATTGCTAGGAAAAGACATCTCTACCTGGTGCATACCCTTCTGCTCCCCACTCCTGACACAAACACAGGATATTTGGGGGATGGAGAGCCTGCCTGCTTCTTGTTTCAGTCTCACCTGAAGCCAGGCAATGTGCACTTATCGTCCATGGACATCATTAAATGTGGCACATTCTGCTATTTGCCCTGCGAACTCTAAAGTTTAAACAGAATGATGTCATTTTATTGGCCTTGTAATCATTGTTCATATTATAAAGGTCACACATTTCACATTGTGGCAGAAAATCAATAGCTCTCCCAACAGCCTCTGGGGGAAAAAGTTTTGCTTCTGAAGAATAATATATAATAAACAATTTTAGTCCTTACTTTATCATGGCTGTAATCTTGGAGAATAGCTATAGTAAAAATCTGGCAAAGGCTGATATATAAACTCATTAAAATTGGGAAGTGATTTAGAACAGGACTTTTAAAAAGATTTATCTTGAGCTAAACAGAAAAGAGGTTTGTTTAGGTTTACATTTAAACAACCTCTAAGAGCTCTTTAACAGCTCAATTTTATGGTAGCTGTTGGGGAATTCTTTCAGATTTACAAATCATGTATTTCTTCAGCAAGGTGATAGACCTGAGCAATGTGCAAGCAGAACTGAACCTGCAGATAAGCAGGAAGCACAGATACACTCTGAATGGGTAAGGGGGGGTGTTACTGAAAAATATTTTGTATTGTCTGGGATAATTAGGCCTAACAAAATAAAGTCAAGGCCTTTTGAATATACTCTGGCTACTTATCCTTCAAGTTAATTACTTAAACTAGAGAAGACAAAGGCACAGGGAGCTTTTTAAAGTAGAAGATGGTTTGACTACACTCTCAAATAACAAATCAAAATTGGTGTCCTTTTCTGTTAACACATATATAAAAAGAGATAAAACATTTAAATACTGATAGCAGGAAAAATATCCCTAAAATCTCATCTGGAAGACTTAGGAGTGGAACTGACAAAAGAAAAAGTAGAGAACTTTTCATTTTTGGTATTCATTTGTCCTTGGAAATCATTTCCATGCATGTAATACACACTGACAAGAATCAGCACAGTGTTTTCATGCTTAATAGCAGTACAACTGAGTTTTCGGCATCTTGAGTCATAAATATATGTATATCCATGCATTTTCTCTGCATTATTCGTATCAACACGTCCACGTAACAGAATTTCTGTGCGATTCAGTTCAGAACATTTAATGGTGAGATGCCTTGATTTGCAAAGGCGCATTTAGAGTCTGGCTAAAGTAGCTGTGTAAGTGAAACACCACTAGCACATCAATTTGTCAATTTATAGACAGCGCTACCTCCTCTAATTCAGGCTTCCCTTACGGTTTGGATATGCTGCCTTTAACCGGCTTGCAACATTATTTTGACTGACTAATGGTTTGGCTACAGCCTCACTCAATTTTAGATCAAATACGAAAAGCTACCTATACCCGGTACAGATGCCAGCCAACTCTCTGTTTACAAGCTATAGTCACAAAGTCAAAACAAATTCTGGATGTTCAAAATGGAGCCATCTGCACGGAATAAACATGAAAAATGTGAAACATTTTATGTACATGTACATTACTGCCTAAGAACAGTTGGTTCAGCTTCCTCCCAGGCTGCCTGGTTGAGAACAGGAGGACTGACAGTTTGTGACACCTCTTTACATTCGAAGCCATATGACTCACTGTGTCATAGACTAACGTACATTTAAGCTTTGTGCTCCAAAAGGGCACTGAAATAAATTATTATCTTTTAAAATAAAGACACATTCAGAATTATCATTTGTGATCTGTCCCCGGACATGTAGGACTTGGTGTCTTTTTTTCTCTGCCTCTCTGGGGTCCAACCCTTCTGCTTGTGAACAGAGAGTCTACCACCATTACCTGCTTCTCCCAAGAGCAGACACGGCAAAGACCTACTTCCATAATTTATTCTCAACATTGTTCATATTGCACTCAGGATTTATTTTTAAGAAATAGGAAAACACACTGCTCTGGTAGTGTAATAAAAATAAATAAAATGGCTGTGTTTGACTAGCTGTTGCTCAGGATCTCATACAACTCCAGAATCTGAGTATCCTCCAGTAAAAGCACGTTTGAGCTGAGGGGAGGCTATGGGACTACCAGCATGCAGGCAGGAGCTCCAGCTCCACCTGGACTGATGCACCTGAAGCCTGTATTTTGGTGTTGGTCCCACCCTGCATGGACCAAAGCAGTGGCCTGTCCCACCAGCCAGCTGCTGCAAGCATCTTCTCTTTATGCCCTTGGAGGATCTGCCCTCCTCGCTCAACATGCTGGCTTGGTTTCATAATTAGGAACATAAATGTGTATCCTACAGTAATTGTGTTCCCATTACACAAGAGCAAAATATTTGCCACCAAGATAGATAGATAGAACAACAAAAAATACGCAAATTCAATTGCTATGTTCCTTGGACAATGTTTCAGTCTCCAGAAAACAGGAAATCCAAGATTTTTATGTAAGATGAAGCACTTACATGAGGAGAAGCTACTTCTTTTTATCTCTGTCAAATTATTTTGATTATCAAGGGATGGACTCCAGATTGGGACAGGCAGCTTCTCATGAGGCTTAAGAGTCTGTTAGCTATGTGCTCATTAGAAACTCCTGTTCAAGTCTATACAATTTAGACTGAACATCTTGTTTACTGTGGAACATAATCCTTAAAACATTGAAATTCCAGGCAAAGAACAGAATGCAATGTTCCTGCATCTTAACTGTCCGCTATTTGATTTTTCATCATCTTCAGAGTTATTAATGCTTCAAAACCCCCACGTCTATTTATCTTGGAAGAAGCAACAAAGAAACTTTGTTATATTTTAGCCAACCTTCAGCTGTGAATAGAACAGGCACAGCAATCTGCACGATAAGTCGTATTTCGTACCAAAGAGCTTGATTTATCATAATTACACGCTCATGAGATATAAAAGCATAGATGCCCAAACATACCAACATACATTTTCACAACACACGCACCAAGATGCATGTGCATAGTGAGGTAACAGGTTATTTACTGAGTTATTCAAGTTTATGCAGCTGCAAGGTAATCAGTCATGCAAATGATGACAGGAAGGGACATTTATAGAGCAACATCATTGCAATATGTATGTCATAAGGCACTGAATGTTCTATTAAATAGGACTTAAAAAAATAAACTACATCCTAGCATTGCTTCTCCTTTGGAATTATTTTATCAGCTAAAAATGTATTAACTTGCAAATCTCTGCCTTCATTATACTATCTTGTAGACAAATTTTATCTTTGAGCCTCAGCCACTATCCATTTGTCTCATGAGAGAAGAAAACATATACTATAATGGTACTATTGTGCGATTAAGATAAAGAACTAGCAAAATCACAAGATTAAATAAATTACATTGTTTAAACACAGCCTTGCAAATTTGTCATGAAAATTTGGAGCAACAAATCCATTTGCTCACTTTTTACCAGGATGTTGATACAAATAATGATTCTCGTTCCAGGCAAACAAAATTTGGCAAGACTAGTATAACTTATTAGGGTCAAATGCTGCCAGTTTGCACCTGCTCTATCAGAAGAAAATCAGGAAAATTAATGGCTGTGAGCTCAGGCATGCACTAGCAGCTCCTGCTAATTCACCATCGCAGAAATGATCATTACAAACCAAGACGAGCAATAGGATTAACAGCAAATGCTTTTGTTCACGGACAACATGGCCAGAATAAAATCAAACAAAGAGCCACGTCTCCTATATATCCTTAATGCTATTCAGTGACAGAACACAATCTAATTGCTCAGTCAAGACTATTTCTAAAGGCGTGGGATAAGCGGCAGCCTGTAACGCTATAGTGTCGGAGATCACAGTCGGAGGCACAAATCTGCCTCCCCGCTGAGATTTAAGAAAGAAGATGACGAGTTTGAAGATGCTGGCTTAAACGACTAGCAAGTGAATGAAGAAGTGAATAGCGAGTGCCCTTGGAAGAACAGCATTTCATGACCTAGACTTTTGCTAGGGATTGAGAATAAACTCATTCTCACAGGGCGCTATCGGAGAAGTATTAAAAAAACTGGGCCAACTTATTAACAGCATGGGATCTAACTTGTTTGCAAGTATCTTTGGTCTTCTAATTCAGCAAATATGTGGCAAATATCCTGGGGTGAGAGCTACTATTTGTTAAAGCTAAATAAAAGATGCAAGCAGGTTTTGGTGGCTTATATGGGAAGGAAGAGTAAAAGTAAAATAACAGAATAAAGAATTTATTCTCAGCAAACTTAAAGCTCACCCCCTTAACCAACTCCTGTCTGATTTGTTTTAATGATATTTATTACATCATCAAAAACCAGCTTAGCAGAGCGTTGGCATTATGCAGCTAATAAATCTGTTTCTTAGGTATGTGGTGAAATTTATACAAGTAATTATCTAGGTAAGTCTATCCAAGGCTCTTTCTCATCACTGCAATGTCTAGAGGGAAAACAATAATAAAGTAATGATAACCACAATTATTATTTATTACTACTACTATGATTATGGTAGTGCCCAAAGATCCCAATCAGCATTACAGTAATTAGAATTAATTCTGTCAGGCACTGGTTCTTTCTCATTCAGCTACAGGGTGTTTCTAGTGCTCTTCGGAGTACATGTAGAGCCAGCCTGTGCTCTGGACATCAACGAAAGGTAATATATTGCATCACCTATGGCCACAGTATATGCAGGAAAGGGCATGGAACTCTTCTCACCCCATCATTTTCTGCACATACCACCCCGCAGAACTGCTCAGAGTATTTCAGTCACGGAAGCTCTGCGCTACGCAAGAAAAAAAAGGGGGATTGTGATCTGATATGATCATAACCTGGCCCTATTAATTCAAACTCATTATTCCAATCCAGCAGTGGCTAATTCTTGATGAGCTAAATGAAAGGAAGTGAACTGCTGATCCCTGGAGCTACCTGCGAGCATGCTGGAGTAGGAGATTTGATTACCCTTGTTTTAGGGCAAAACTGACTTCTGGTAGTGGCCCAAAAACGACAGCTTTCAAGAACACAGCTCCAGTTTCTATGCTGTGGAAGTTTTTTTCATTGTCTTTGATCCATTTAGCTTGAACAGCACCTTGTCAGATAACTGCTCCCTTTCGCCCCTAAATTTCAGCACAGTCAAGCCTAGACAGGGCTGTGAGATATTAAGTAAATATAGGTAGGTCACACACACCAGCATCTTATGAGTGGTTGTATGACAGCTGCATGGCTTGCAGATAGGTCTAGCCAGAGCAAGAGAGGTGATTAGTCTGTCATTCCTAGATAAGATTTGCAGGATATGTAGTTGTGTCGAGAAATTATGTGAGCAAAAAGCCCAAACTACAGTAAACAGAGATGCTGTCAATGAAGGAGAGGAGTGAGAGGTTAAGTGATTCTGCTCGGTGCCTCTGCAAGCTGCAGCCATTACGAGGCAGAAGCTTAATTTCTGCACTGCACCTCAAGGCCTGAAAAGGAGTCTTTCTGGCCTCCTTGACACGTTTTCTCTTCAGAACAGGGCACGTTGACCTGTTCCTCCTTTCAGAGGAGCATCCAGCCCAAGCCACTTGCCTTCCTAATCCAGGGCTATGCTCACCAGGCTGGAAATAGCTGGGCTGCAATGCCAGCTACAGGTTTTGTGGCAGCTCCTTAGCCTGGCAGCCCAGCAACACCTCTGAATATTTGTAAGCTGCAATTCATTTATGTAGAAGACAATGCATTTTTGCTTGATGAAAACATGTTTTCCAGGGCCTGGCAGCTGCAACATTTGAAACCCAGCAGGCAGCTCCGACAGCCGTGCGCTGCTCAGGCAGACAGAGCAAGCGAAGCGCGCTCACAGAAAGGGGCCACTCAAGGCAGAAGCCTGCTTCTCCTGCCAGGGTTTTGTGCCCAACACACAGCAATTAAGTCCCTCATTTAAGAGAAAAGTGTCATCCACAGAGTAATTTACACCTGCACCCTGGCAGTAAAGGGTGTGGAGTATTTTACACTCCAATGCAACCTCCCATTCTCACAGACTCCTTTAAATGGTTTAACAGAAACCTGGCACCTGAAACAAACACCGTATTTTTAACTCCCTATTTCTCTGTTTTCAAAGAAATGTTATGATTTGTTTCCACATTCTACAATGGAGCTGAAGCATGCAGATGTAGAAATGCTGCCTGCTTCTCTCTCTGAGTTAAAAGCAAGGTTCTTAATAAGAAGGAAAACAAGAAGGGGTCACCAAGAGTAGATTTTTCTTTCATCTGCTATTTTTCATTTTGGGCTTTTTACAATGTAAACAGAAACCAGACAGTCTGTTTTCCAGACACCTAAATGCTTGTGCAGTTTTGTCAGACTGTTTCAGATGGATAGCGGCAGGTTTCTCTGTCTTGCATCCAAATGCTGCTTTTCCACACAGTAGTGTAAAATGCAGAATGACATCTCTTGTCTTCAGTGTAGGTGTAAAGCAAGAAGAATTTGGTCCTTTCACCCTGAATGGTTTACTTCTCCTGCCCTGCCTTTAAGCCCTCAGAGAGTATATACAACCCTGTTTTAGAAAAATAAAATCAAATGAATAAATAAATCTGAACACTTGCAAAAAGAGGCAAGATATCATGGAAAAGCAATTTGGCCATAAAGTCACTGGCTGTGCTCCTTAGGAAAAGAAGGATGAACAGAGTTTTGCCAGATTACACAGTGTCAAAAATGCTTGCTTTTTTTGACAAAATCTCTTTGTGTTTGTGACTTACTACTATGTGCTAGTGCAATCAGGCAGCCAGGATGACTTCAAGATGAGAAGGGATCACTAAAATCACATCTTGACAAGATAAAACTTGTAGGACAGATCTGTGTATCTTTAGTAACTGACCACAGAGAAATAAAACTAAAGTCTGCTTATAAAAGCCAGCATTTTGTCCAAGAAGAGACTTTCATGTCAAGTGCTTCCTATGATTAATGCCATATTTGGTAGAGATTCCAGCACTTTGGGTTGGGTTAAGGAGAAGAAAGTAGCAAATTAGAATGTTCCGGTAAACTCTCTTAGTTAAGGAAATTTCAGACATTCCATTTATCCAGTGGCTGTCTTTGCCTACCCCAAATGCAGCTGGAAAAAATTATGCCTCTTCATGGAATTTTCTGTTCCTTCTTTCCTTCCTTCCAGAACATACTCACATTCCACCATTTCTTCTGGACAGACACAATGACACAGAGCTCATTTCTCCTCTCCCCCAAACCAAGAATGGTTTAAATAAGAAAATGTGTGCACTGTGAGAAAGGTGAAGACTTCTTTTTTTTTTTTTTTTTTTATCCTGATCAATTTCTTTCTTTCTGTCTACATGTATGAGCACATGTATGTGACATTCAGACAAACATTACTTTCTGGAAGGAATCATTCATGTACTTTTAGCCAACAGTGATTCAGGATGGGTGACTGGCCTTTCTCTCTGGGCAATGAAAAATGAGTACTTACAGAAGGCAGTTTAGGCTATTTATCATAAGGTGGGATGAACTGCCCTATGGTAATTCCCATCTTCCCTCATGACCGCACAGGAAGCCTAGATAACTGGCTTAGGCTGGAGCCCTAGAAGAAGTAAAGTAACACCTATCTTAAGTTTATAGCCTAAGCAAATCACCTCATGTCTCTGTAATTATAAACAGGGATGGCCTCATCCCTCACCTTGTATCTTAGGCACCCATTAAAATGGTGAAAGGATTTGTCTCCTGGAGAGGTCTGCCTTTCTTTCTGCAGACTATAGCAGTAGACTAGAAGACGAGGTTAGACTAAACCTGCCTCAGATGCCAACCTTGGCTCTAAATGTTGGTTGACTGACAGCGAGAGACAAGCACCCCTCATTGTGCCAGAGGTATCTCCTACCTGCCTGCACATAGGTACCTGAATTAGGAGAAAAGGCTCCTTCTGGAAGCCTGCCAGGTGCTTCTTCATTGCCTGTACCATAAATTAAGCCCTTGCATCGGGAAGACTGATTTCTTAAGTACCTAAAATACAGGTGCAAATTAGAGGTCAAAGTCAGGCAGACTGGAAGTAACTGTAGTTGGTGGTGCACTCAGAATACAAGATGGCATTTAGGGGACAGAACCTTATTCCAGCTGCTATTTATCATCCATTTTCTCCTGAAGTCCTACACTGCAGCAGTCTTGTATGGGTCACAGTTTGAAGAAGCTGACTAACCACATGATTTCCCTAAGTGCAGATAAAGTGTATCAACTCCTCTATATGCTCTGTGCCTGAAGGAGCAAGCAGTAAAGCCAACTACTCAACCTCACACCTGTCATAAAGTAGGCTCAAATATTCACCCAAAAAAGAATATACTTTAAAGAGGATTTTATGAAGGGAACTTAAGGAAACCTAGCACTCCCTAAATGTTTAATATTGCATAAATCATTCCTGAGGCTGTTAGCGATAGCCCCACAGCCCTGAGGTTACTGCAATATGTCCTACTGAGGGGACCGGCCTTGGGCATGCTCCCATCTTCACATCCCATCCTTCCCCTCCACCTCACTTCCCTGCCTTGGTGGGCATAATGAAGTGGAACAGATGTCAGGAATATTTCACACCTGCTGTTCCTAATACACCTAATCCTTTTCAGATGATCTTGCACTGAAAAGGACTAAGATTGTTTTTTTATGGTCAGCTGCTGTTGGGAGGGAGATGAACACTGATTCCTGGTTTAGTCTTGAGTGCTGCACAACTCCTGATGGGACTGGCTACTCTGTTTCCAAGAGCACAGTGCTTGGTATGGTGCTGAGCTTTGGCTCAGGATTGGACTAACCCAACCTCAAAAGAGCCATGCTCCTCTATTCAGAAGATAAACCACATGGAACAAGAACTTTCCTGGATGAGGACTGGAATGTTCAGCACCCTGCAGGATTTACTATTTTCTGAAAAACAAAGGTTTTTCAAAGTGCACTCTCATTACCAAATTTGTTTCATAAATAACTTCAGAATTCTTTTGGTCAATCAAACCTGGTTAGCATCTTTTCAGTACAGTGCAATAAAAATTACATATTTTCTTCCCTACTAGGACTAATTCTCATCAAATAGCCTTTCTCAAGATGGGTAACACCTTTAGTTCTATTACACTTTTTGTCTGTTTTTCTGGTTTTTTTCTTCTTTTTTAAGGAGGAGGTAATTGATCTCATTTTCTTTTGAACATTTCTCTTTTATTTTTTTTGAGACAGTACTTGCTACTCTACCATCAGATACCAACTTGAAGACACAGTGGAATCAATGGCAGAACATGAGGTTAACAATAGCTAGCCTGTGGCAAAGAACAGCCAAAGTAAATACTGTGAAAGATATTCTTTTTCTACATGTTTATACGGATGCACATAGCACCCTCCTGAATAGATCATCTTCTCTTTGACACTTCTGGTGACCCATTGGTGCCTTCATTGGAATGCCATAGGAATTTAACTCTAGCATGGAATGATTGAAATAGCCTTTATATTATGTTTAAAATAAGGAGATCTCTTATTTTTTAAGAAAAGCTTCCATTTCTTGTTTTGATTTCTATAATAACACAAAGTGCAATATTAATCCCATAAAGCTTTAAGTACTATGTCAAATGAGATGCTAACAAATATCAGGAGAGAATTTTAGATGTATTGTATTTATAAACTTAATGACTCTGTGAACTATAATGATTCTGTATTATTAAGGGCCTGATACTTCAAAATACTGAGTGTCTCTTGCAACTTGAGTCCTTTCATTGACTTCATGGGGTTTCTAAAAGGACCAGGGTTTACACTGCAGATATCTTCTAAACCAGAAAATCTTTAGGAATTCCACCCCATAACCCTGAGTTTATTGCCTCACAGAGATACACTTGCTCAGTTTACAGGTGAATATTTATTTTCCTCACCAGTTTTGCAAACTCAACTAGACATCAAGCTGAATTTTTCCTTATTCAAGCATCATCATCAGTAATAAAAGTATTTTTGCCATGGATTACACCTGTGCAACTCCATTAGCTTTCATCAAGGTTACATGTGTGCAACTGAGGCTATATAGGGAAGACAACTGGGATGGAGAGACCTGACTGTGGACACAAATCGACCTCTCGATTATTTATTGCTGCTGCTGATGTGAAAGAAGGCAAAAAGTGGTGAGGTTGGCAAATGGGCTAAATCTTGCATTATTTTTTTCTTGTAATGCTTATGAGCTCTCATAGTCTCTTTTCAGAGCATTTTAAAAGGTTTGGGCTTTTTTGTTTGTTTTAAATGAGTTCCTATCAGAGCAGTGTTCAATCTAAAGTATATCTCTATTTGATAACTAAATAATAAAGCAGAAAGGTTCCTTAGTGTGCTTCTAGAAATAGATGCTGTGTGGTGACTTCTGCACACAAGCAGATGTCTTCACAGGAAAATCCAAATGACAGTCTTTGGACAGTCAATTATTGGATTTCTGTAAGTTGATTCTACGATTTTTCCTTCCCTATAGACTCTACTCCTTATCACCCTGAAAAGAATATACTGTAGCCTTAACAATTAAATGATAATGAGCAGACAGAAGAGAAAGAACCAGAGAGATCTGGCATAGCTACAGCTAGCAATCATTAGATTTACAGAGGGGAAAAGACATGCTTCCTAGGCCAACATATTTTTTATGAATAATTGATAAGGCAGTCAGCACAGTTATATCATAGAAATGTAATATATATCCATAATTATAAAACCAGCTTTGCGCAAAAGGACATAATACACTGAAAGGAGATACCAGCCAATATGCCATCCTGAAATAAAATACAGTCACTATTGTGTTAGTTGGCAAAATTTGAATACAGGATTTGAAGCAAGCAAAATGTTCTTTAATCCCATTTTTTAGCACAGTCCAGGCTCAGTCTGCTGAGGAAAATACTGCAAGGCAAAATCAGCAGCTGCATTAATTTGCTGATGATTGAGAGAAAAATGAAAGTTATCCTCATGTTTTTTTTTCCTCCCTACTTGCTACTCTAACTTCCTAATAATACAAGAGTACCAATTTATTCCTATGCAAGTATATGAAGCATACAAATTGAAAAATCAATGTAATGGAAAAAAAAGATTATCATGCACTGTTTAGAATCAACCAGCTAGAAACAGAGGGGGGAAAATGCAAAGGCGGAGACACGATGTTTAGAAAACGTAAGTATTGTACCTACTCTAAGCTAGAGTGTTTGTAGGAAAAAGCTCCCCTTAGTCTAACATGCAAACTGAGCTATATTTTGACCAGAAAACAGTCTTATTTCCAATCTTTTCTAAAGAAATTCATCAGTTGTCTTTTCGTCTTTCAAATGCCCACAAATAATAAAAATATCAATCCCTTTGCCCATAAAAGCCACACAAAAGCATGTAACAAAGATTTCAGGGTGAAGGGATTATGATACTCAAAATGCTTTATTAGCATGACGTCTCAGCATCGTTCACCAGAATGCTGATGGCTTATTGTAGCCCGAAGGACAGACTTTTGTCGCATGTGACAGAGTCCCTTGAAAACATTGACAGCAATAGCTCTTAGTTGTGGTCTGAATTGCCATTAGCAGTTGAGTTTAAATCTTTGATCTCTCAGTGGTGGAATGCTTTCTTCGGCCAAAATTGGCCTCTACTTATTAGAAATAATCACACTGTACGAGTCAGATGTGCAACAAATGGGTCTGAGTCTCAGTTTCGAAATACATTCAGAGAAGGTGGAAAGAATGGCTACTGGCTCTGTGACAGGAGATTCAATCTTCATAAACCTGCAAGAGAGGGGAGGAAAAAAAAGCGACACAAATGCGCCCTACAAAAGAACAGAGCAGATCACAGCTGGAAGGAAGGCAAACCTTTTAATCAGGTCCTTGAAATACAAGCTGCAGGAAGCTAGAACATTTTGGTGGACTTCAAACTCTTTGCCTTCAACAATAATTTTCAGGTCTGTAAACTCTTTCGCTCTGCGTTGCTGGTTCAACTCCTTCAACATTTCTGCAGAACAGAGAAGACAGACAGTGCCAGGGTTCCCATTAAGAGGTTTTATTTTTAATTTTTACTTTTCATTTTTTTTTGTAAAGAAGTAGCGAAACAGGAAACAACTGATATTTTTGTTGGTAAGATTGGCTCAACACAGACAGAAGATACGAACATAACATACTGAAAAAAAAAAAGAAAAAGAAAAAAGCAGGAACCAGTAGGTCTAAACAACTGAAATATACACACAGAAAAAAAGCAAAAACAATCCTAAATTTGGAAGGGTTAAAACCAAAAAGAAAATATTTCAGCATCAGCAAATCAGAAACACAGAGAACGCATTATCACAGAAAAGTCAAAATAATTTGTCATAATAAAAATCAAGAGCTAATGAATTCCTATCGAAATGCAAATAAGTTTTGAACATACCAGAAAAATATTAGCAAAAATATGGTACTATGATGCAATATGAACTGGATATGGGTCAAAATAATAAAACCACAAGACCTGCAAAAATTGCTTATCCTTTAACATAGTAAAAATGTGTTAAGCCTCTCAGTTAACAGAATAAAATAGTGCTTCTAAATAATATATAAATTACCATCCATAAAAAATTAGCCAAAATATCAATGCATCGTGCAATATACCTCAGCTATATGGACTACAATTGTATATGTTTCAGAATTAGCTTAAAAGCATCCTTATGATAAAAAATAATCTCACACAGAGAATAAATTACTGCCTTTTATAGCAATTACCATTTTTTGCACTCCAAGGATTTTTACCATCACAGCATTTTTATTTTTTAGCCTTCAATGGCTTCATTTACAGCAACAATCAACTTTCACACATCATGAAAGAATCATAATGATTAAAATAACCTATGAAAGTGTTTCCATCCTGCAATAAAGCACCTACCTTGTGTGATGCCTCCTTTTATAAAGCCTATTGGTACTAACAGAATGAAATAATAGCATGCCATGACTTCATGTGTGGATGTAAGAATTCCCTCCAACTTTGCAGACCAAAGTGGCTATCAAGATGAATAATATACTTTTCACCTGGGCAATAGTCTGGTAGATCAGAAGCCAGTGATCAAGATGATAAAAGAGCTGACTTTAAATACTAAAGAATTTTGGTTTTATTTTATGTTTGCAATAGGTCAAGGTTCTCATTTTCTCAGTGTAACGCCCTGAACACATTCCTCTTCAGACAGTTCTGTAAATCAACAGCAATTCTTTATGTGGAATCACCTCCTCACACACAGTTAAAAGGGACCTGAAGACTGTGTAACTAAAGACACATTTAAAGCCACTGTCAGGTTTGGGCACTGGGCTGCCAAAGCATTGCCAAAGGGCCTTACAGTGAAATGAAGACCCAAACAATCTTTGTGCTCTCCTGTTTCCTCAGAGAAACTCAGCAAGAGTTCAAGCAGTAAGCAGATAAACAACATGAAAGCATGCAAATATACAACTGTTGAATGAAAAGAAACTGAGGTTCTCCCAAGCCCCAACATCTGTAGTGCACATTTTTCAGGCCTTAGTAAATAAATGTCACCTTGCACATTTATGTCTATTTAATGGAAACACAGTAGTGTCTGAAAGGCTAATTATTCTGAGCTGAAATGGGTCAGTGCTCTCCAGAGAGCAAGCAGATCATTAGAGAGGGCACAGAAATAACAGCAGGCTTGTGTCAGATCTATAATAGGGGAAAATAAACCACTCTGTCCTGTGGGTGCCATAGCAAGGACTATTTTTAACAAATTCATCTCAACTAAAGTACAGTGATACATTTTGAGCAAAACTTATAATGGGCTCTGGAAGTTCACTTTTTTGCAGGAAAGCTTCAGGTTTTTTGCTGGAGGTATGATGCCTAAAGTATGATTTGACCGTGAGTGCTTCATGCCTCAGCTAAAGACCAAGGATGCTTTGGACAAAGGGATGTTCTACATGATTTAGGGTAAAAGGGACTAAGGTCTCTGGTTTCACAGGAATAGCACCAGGTGCTGTCTTAGTTGCGTATTTTTGGAGGAGATTGTGAAGGAAGTATTTTTGTGTTCTGCGTCACATACAAATAACTTTTTTTTTCCTATCTTGGTCCGTTTTCCTACTTTCACTTACAGCAACTACATTTTCTTCATAACCAATTTCTATCATTTTATGCCTTAAACACTGTTACTTTTCCCTCTACAGTTTCTGAAACTCTCATTGCCTACTTAATTTCATTTTCATTTTCTGTCATTCCCCTTTTCAAATTTGCCCAACTACTGTCCTCCATCTCCTTTTGCACTTTTCCTAAATTCCTATTCAAAATCTGTTTCTCTACTATCTGTGACTTTACAGCCTTCCTTGCAGAAGCCTTTCAGGCTTCAGACAAGGGCTCCAACCAAGACTAAGTCATACAAGTTTAAGGTTACACTTACACAAAGGGTCAATCTCCATCTCACTTCATTCTATTTCTTCCTCTTAAAGCTCGTGATCAATTATTGTAGTGTTCAAAGAGCACAGCTGTTAAACAACAACTACATGGATGGATGCTCTGCTCGAGGAGAGGAGAGGAGAGAAAAGGAGAGGAGAGGAGAGGAAGAGAAGAAACAGAGCTTATCTGCACTCTGAACGGGCTGTGGGTTTTTGGAGGTGAGCTCAGGGTAAGCGGGACACTAGAGACCATCCTTGCACTCATGACTGTGGCCAAGACTGGGGAATAACAAGACACAAAGTTCATCTGCTGCACCTACAGATGTTGCACTCTCTGTGCTATCTCCAGTATTGTGAGAGCTGGTTTGAGCATCCAAGTCCCCACATGACTTCCCAAGGTAATCAGCTGATTCCTTGGACTTTACTGAGCACCCCTTAATGACATCCAGTCCTGGGGTTCCTGGGCTCAGTTTCTATCCATGCTTTTTACACACTTCAGTGTGCTTTATACTGGATGCATTAAGGAATGCAAACCAGGAAACACAGCTCGGTAGCAGTGGTGCAATTTTGCTCATAAAACCCCAGAAACTGGAACAAGCCCTGATCAGAAACTAAAGCTCTTCTTTTTCTATAGACATTCAGAGGCTATAAGTCCCTCCTTGTCCCCCTGACTTGTGCTCTCCACAGACAAATGACTGTACTGTTTGTAGCTCAGCTTCTGAACTAGAAACAGGCAAGGCAGGTGGAGAGGAGAAGGAAGTCAGGAGACTTCACTGACTCATCGATCTTCCTCACTGAGGCTCCTTTGTATTACTAAATAACTAGCAGGCATTAGTATTGGACACAAGGTTATATCAGAATGGGCCCTCATTCTCAAGAGTATTTGTGATGCTCATGCTGTGCTTAGCCAGGCATTAATGATTTATGAGGACTCGGGATGAGTTGCAAAACAAATTTTTTCACCAGGTAATAATGCCTGCCGATGAGTTGTAAAAGCAGAGACAACACAGTGCAGTCCTGGCAGTGAAAAATGATCTCAGCTGTCTCCTGCTAGTCCCTCTTCTGGGTTCCTCCTAATTTTCAGTGGTTCCTTCAACAAATGGAATTTCCTAAAACCTTCAGAAAGGGATGTGCTGGGAATTTCCTACTGGTTATTTATTCCTTTGGTTTCTTTGTTCTTATGGAGAGTTTTTCCTTTTTTTTTTTTTTTTAAGCAATACAGATAAAAATGAAGTGCAAGGACAGTTAAGGAGCAAGGTTTCAGTAGGGTGGGCACTGATGTTCCCTTTCCTCAGTGAATCACAGCAAATGCTCTTGCATCCAGAGGGCAAGGGATTTTCCTTCCTGCCCCAGGTGCACACACACGCTGGGATCACAGAAACCAAGCCAGTCCTCTCTCTCTTCTTCATCACTATCAGTGATGAATCATTGTCAGTCAAAGACCGGTTGAATGTTTTCCTCTTAAAGAACTACACAATGGACACTCCAATGTTCTTCCACCATTACATGACTCACGTAGAGGTTAAACCTAAAGGGAACTTAACCTGAAATCTGCAACTGAACATCTCTACGGAGCTCATGAAAGGAAGCACTTTCCATCTTGCCATTATCGGCCTTTGTATCATTGCTTGGGGGCATTTAAGCATAATTATATTGAAAGTCCCAGAGACAATATGGGCCAGAAGGCGTAAGTGATTTTCCTCAGGTCAGGAACAGAGCCACGAAGAACTTAGAAGCTTTGACTCCTGGTCCCCAGTTCCACCCATTGCACTACATTTTATCCCTCTTAATTAACAGACAAATTACAAATTAAACTAAAGAGCCCACAAGCCTTAGATCAAATGTACAACTGTCTAATAGTGTAGACCAAGTAAAGGGAACAGAAATTATATAGTGAATCTTTTTTTTTTTTTAAATTACATATGATCAGAAATAAAAATGAACACAAGGAACTTATTCCCCAAGTTTATTTATTCTGTATTTCAAGCACAGTGGAGACTGAATACCCAGTTAAAGAGCCTCTCGAATGCACATTTCTGTGACACAATGGAAGCTCTCAGGTTTCTTTTAACTTTTAATAAAGAACTCTTTACTTATATTCTTGTAGATAAGGCTTTAAAATGGGGCAGCAAGAGCTAAAATATAATGAGCCATGAAATATGGAAGAACACATTACAGTGTTTTTTAAAACTTGCTTAGAATAACTAACCTATTATAAAACTGCAAAGGGTAATTGATGAAACATCGCTAATTATTCTTGTGAAGAACATGTGGAAGACCAGTGCTTGCCCAGATAGCCTCATGCTTTTATGATTGGGACAGAAAATGTGGGAAGCCAAGAAAAGTTACCGGAAGGAAAATCCAATTACCTTCTTGCCTTAACAACTAAGAAGATTAATTCCCAAGGTTATGCTCTAGTTATGTAAACCAGTAATTTTAACCATTAAGTGCCAGTACTGTCCCTACCTGCTCATTTTGATAGACAGTGAGTGGTAGAATGTGTGTAGCTAGGAGAAAATATGAAGCAAAAGATGTAGCAGTTGAATAGGAGTTGTGAGTGGTGGGAAAGTGTGTACCATGGTGAACCTGTCCTACTGAACCACACAGCAACTCGTGACTTTTTACCACTTTTGACATGTCTCTTTTTTTCCTCACCACAATACCCACAGACACACAGAGAACCCCAAAGCCTGGAAAGTACTACAATAAACTGCTCCATCAACCCTCATGCTGTTGATACACAGCTTGAAGCAGCTGCATGGACAGATAACTAAGTGCCTAGCTGCCTCATTAGGCCAGTTTGATGAAGTTAAGCTGATAGACCTGGTGTTGCAGTGGCTGATGCTGATCTCCACTCCTTCAGGCATCTTGACACTGCAAACTAGCCACCACTGAACATCATTCCTTGGTGTTTCCTATGATTTTCAGGCCAGGGACTAGTTAATTCCCAGTTGGCAAGTACACTATAAGCTTCAGCAGTTTCCATGTGCTGTGAAGACAAGTATGCACCTCTGAGGAACAGCTTCCTACTTGCAACTGAGGACAAGAAATAGGTTCCTTATTCTCTTTTGGCCTGGAAGGAAGTAGTCATAGAGAAAAAAGGGAATGAGCAAAGCCTGGTGGGAATCATTAACAGACGCAGGTGTTTCAGATACTACATGTGACCTTCACTTTTCTTCCAGGACCCTGAAAATTACATTTCCAGTTATCTGGACTGCCTCTGCAGTCAAACAGAGGCAGAAGCAGGTCTTATCCACAGCCCAGCCTGTTCTGCTGTAGGGTGCACTAACACAGGTGTGTCTCCCCAAGGATTACTGAGGGAGATTAGATAGTTGAGACTAGACACACATTTTCAAACACTTTCACCTTTTTTTCCTGTTGGATCATAGAATCACAGAATAATAAAGGTTAGAAATGACCTTAAGATCAACAAGTTCCAAACCCCCTGCCATGGGCAGGGACACCTTGCACTAAATCATGTCACCCAAGGCTTTGTACAACTTGGCCTTGAACACCGCCAGGGATGAAGCATTCACAACTTCCCTGGGCAACCCATTCCAGTGCCTCACCACCCTTACAGCAAAGAACTTCTTCCTTATATCAAATCTAAACTTCCCCTGTTTAAGTTTGAACCCGTTACCCCTTGTCCTATCACTACAGGCCCTAATGAAGAGTCCATCCCCAGCATCCCTATAGGCCCTCTATTATATTATGTTCTAGCGATGCTGTTTCTTAACCTGGCTGGATCCCACTATTCCTGAGGTATCAAAGCATTAAAGAGAAGAAAACAAATGAGCAAATAACACAGGAGGGCAGGGAAGTGAAAGAGTTACTTAATGTTCATTGAACCTCAGAGATAGCTTGGTTTTGTTTTCAGCTGAACCCTGGGTTAAGATCATAGAATCACAGAATGGTTTGGGTTGGAAGGGACCTCAAAGCTCATCCAGCTCCAACCCCATGCCATGGGCAGGAACATCTTCCACCAGATCAGGTTGCTTCAAGCCCCATCCAACCTGGGTAGGCTTGTCTCCATTCAAAGAACCTGGATTACAGTTACAATACTCAGTTTTGTCAGTACATTATCACTGTGATGTTTTGCATTTATCAAAGTCTGAGTGTCCCAGAGGGGAAAACTGAGGAACAGGTTTTTATCATTAGGACCATTTTTATTAGTGGTATTTGGAGTAATGGTTGCAATAAAAACCTGAAGGGAAATAGCGGTCATTTGTATTAAACTTCCCTAAAACTGGGAGCGGGCATATTGGGTGGCCTGGTAGGAGCTGCTCATCCCACCCATCACTCCCTTGTGGTGTGGTCCATGCTGGGAGCATCTGCAAGGGACTCAAGCATCCTCTCATTTGGGGCTACCTCACGGGCTTTTTGCCTTCTCCCCGCTGCAGGTCACTTGCCCATTGGGATGAGTGAGAGCCCTATGGGCAAGGATGGAAAAGAGGGCTTGGAGAACACAAACTCTGCCTGAACACACATGTGATTTCTTTTTGGCTTTATTTGCTCCCTCTAATGCTGGCTTGTCACAAGTATTCAAGCAAAAGCCTTTGCTAGCAGGAATGATGGCAGGATTAGCAGCATTTAGAGAATACCTGGACCTGGACCCAGATATGTTGTGAACTGCAGAGGTGCTGGGCATGGGGAAAAGAGGCTGCGTAGCCATGTCCTCAACCATTCGGATAGTGCATGTGGAGCAGAGGGCAGGGAGCCTCTGCCCATCCAGTCCCTGCATAAATGCACTCATCACAGTGATAGAAAGTGAATTCTGCATCTGTCAGCACCAGAAATCAAGGGCTGGAGCAGCTCTGCTCTGGAGCCAGGCTGAGAGAGCTGGGCTGGGTCAGCCTGGAGAAGAGAAGGCTCCTTAAGGGGAGACCTTAGACCAGCTCCAGTGCCTAAAAGGGCTACAGGAAACCTGGAGAGGGGCTTTGGACAAGGCCGGACAAGGAGAACGGCTTTAACATGCTGGAAGGAGCTGCCATTTCCCTGCTCTGGTTACACTGGCACATCCCTGCATCCATCAGAGTCATCCTCCAGGGACCCACAGACTGATCCGTATTTCCATACAGCAACATGCCCAGGCTCAGGCTGAGCATAGCAAGCAAAAGAAAATGGTTTCTCTGCTCAGATTTTGCTGCCTGCACCCGTAAAAGGAAGAATCTCCTTTCTAGACAAAAAAACACATTGCAGCTTGTCATACAAACCCATAGACTTTTATTGCCCAGGAGCAATCCTACCCAGTATCTGAGTCTGAAGGGACTTGAGGGGAAATAGGGACCTTCAGCCTCCAGGCAGCCATAGGCCAGAAGAGAGCAAAAATCCCAGCCTTCATCCCAAGCTGGGTCTGGAGCTGTTCAGGCACATCTTTAGCTCCCAGCAACAGCCTTTATGAATGCAGTTACCCGATTCCTCACCCAAACACACACCACCTGCCCAGATACATTCCTTAGGAGGCCTCCCTAGAGCCCATGGCATCAAACCCAATTCAACCTCGATGTGTGATGTGTTCAGCTCTTTGCACTACTCTGGACATGTGTACTCTGAGGAGCTCATCTGCTCCAGCTCCCATTACACATACAGAAGTCCTTAACTCCTCATCTGCTCCATTTCACATGCCTTTGCAGCTATTGCAAGATCTCCATGGGGTGAGAAACAGCCAGCATGGTTTCCTCAGGTCCCAAAGCAGTAAAACCCCTCAGAGCATTGCCATGTGTTGCCTTCTTGCTTTTTCTCATCTGCAGCCTCTACCACCCAACCACTTTGAGCCCTGTGTAGTGAGTAGAAGGGCATTAAAGGGTTTCCTCTGAGGTTGCAAACTGCTTTGTTTCCCTGTTTACTGTTCCCAAAAGGAACAGCGGAGTGCAAAAGTCTCATTCCCAAACAAGGGGATTAGTGTGAGTTGTGTTTCCTGCTTGACTCCCATTTCAATTCCCCACGTCCTGATCAGAGCCAGAATACAGCCAGGGTTACAGAGAGAATCTCAGATGCGCTGGAGAGCCCCATCCAGCTGACAGCGTGAATGCAGTGCAGAGCACAGGGGGCCCTTCTCCATAGCCACCACCCTGAAGCACTGCTAAACCCCAAATGGTCCATTTTTAATATGGGTTTCCATCAGAAAAGAATTGCTTGTGTGTCAAAGTCTCCCTTCTATGTACATTTGGCAAGGGATGCAATTGGCATGACTTTGGATACAGCTCTATGTGGCTCCCCTGAGTGGTGCTGCCGAGCTACACCCAGCCTCTCCTCCATCCCCCAGTGGTGCTTGGGGAGCTCCTGCTTCATAGAATCACGGAATGCCAAATTCCCTTTCACTAATTTATGGATTATTGGCAAAATCAACGTTACAAAATAAAAGCCACACTGGGAGCTGGGCAGGGTTTCTCTGGTGAGGGAAGAGCTGGGCTTTTGGAAGTTGAGGATCTTTGAGAACAAGGAGAATCCTCATTGCAGGAATGCTCATGGATGCATCTCTCATGCTGGTTAGCCATTTCAGTGCTGTTTGCTCTCATCCTACAGCATTTTAGACCTGATCTAGCAGCACTCCAGCATCCTGAACTTGAAAGACATAAATACTCTTTCTGAAGTCCATGGTTATTGCTAGGCTGTGCCGTGAGGGATGCCTCTATTGGAAGGAAGGGAAGCTGAACACGTGTGGCTTTGGGTGTAGCTATAGCACATGCAGCCCAATGTGCCTGTGCTTGCCCAGGCAGACCAGAGCATGGCATTGCAAGGCATGATCCAGCCTCAGTCATGCCAGGAAACACATGGATTGCTCCTGTGGACAGGAGGTGGGAGATCACATGCACTGCTTCTCCCTTCAGTCCATCAAAGGCTGGACAAGCATAGGCAATAGGACCATGTTTAAGTGGTTGAAGCAGGTTTAAGTGTGTTTTAGGTGAAGAGCTGCCTGTGGTCAAGCGCAAGAGTGTTTGTTGACCTTATGTGCATGCATCCCATAAATGCAGAAGATGAACTTCCACTACCCAAAGGTACTTTTGCCTGGAACCTAACAGTGAGTGGAAGGGAAGATAGAAACCTGATCATGCATGTCACTTCCTCCAGTCTGAAAACTGCATTGGCAAGCTGACAGTTGGCAAGAGACATCAACGGATGGGACTGGCTTTTTGCATTCCCATAAATTTAGTATGATTGGTCTAATTCAGGAGTTTACAAGCAGTTCCCTTGTTTGCATCAGATCTCGATATAGCACCCATGCTTCTTTCCATTCCTGACTGCACTCCTTCAGGGCATGGATAATCTTCTTTCTCTCTTGCTCTGCTCCGGTGATCCTGAAGTCATTCACCTAGCAAGCTAACATGAGGAGAATGTTTCCTGTCTTCATAGCTGCTTTTCTTGCAAGGTTGGATGTAGAAAGAATGGGAAGATCTGGCCAAGGAATTGAGCAGTACCCTCCATAGAGCACCAGTAAACGCATCATGAATGACTGGTATCTGTTCAGAGCCCAGGCCTGGCCATTAGGGATTTTACAAGTATAAGGTAAAAGATGCTTTGCCATTGGTTTTAGATTCAGAGAGGACAGAAGTAAGGCTCTGTGCATACCCTTGGCAGTGTCACAGATGACATCTGAGGGTTCTAACTTCCAGGCTGCTTGGATATGCTTCCTTTCAAACAGAAAGCAGCCTTTCAGTATCTGAAGGGGGCCTACAGTGATGCCTGAGAGGGACTCTTCATCAGGGACAGTAGTGATAGGACAAGGGGTGATGGGTTAAAACTGAAACAGGGGAAGTTTAGACTGGATATAAGGAA
>JANHGB010010539.1:2322-29058 GCA_026283785.1 Coracopsis vasa
AAATAGTGACTTCTTTGGTGAAATGCTCATTCACAGGTGTTGACTCTTAACACACTTTGTTCATGCAAGCACGAACACAAGTCCCGATTGTATGTCTGAATACAGTATGTGAATTATTTACTTGTGTTTGTGTGTGTGTTTTCCCCCCAAAGGGATAGTGGAGCAATCGCAACAAGCGTATCAAGAAGCTTTTGAAATCAGTAAAAAGGAGATGCAGCCAACACATCCTATCAGATTAGGTCTGGCTCTGAACTTCTCCGTGTTTTATTATGAGATTCTCAATTCCCCGGAGAAAGCCTGTTCCCTTGCAAAAACGGTAAGTCTAAGGCAGGCAAAAATTCCCTCTCAATTATTGGCATAACCCTCTGTCACATGGTCAATGGAGTTGTTTGTTTTTATAACACTAGGCTTTTGATGAAGCAATTGCTGAACTTGATACATTAAGTGAAGAGTCATACAAAGACAGCACGCTAATAATGCAGTTACTGAGAGACAACTTGACAGTGAGTATCATTAAAGTTTACATGTTGTTGGTAACAGGATTAGTCTTTGGGGCACTCAGAGTTCATTCTTGGCTGTGGAGCTGTGTCTGTCATTTACTTACTACTGATTTGACGGTACCTCATGTTTCTGAGCTACATCTTCTCTTCTGCCTAGTCTTCTTTACTCCACATACTAATTCACAGTTTTCTGACAGATGACAAATTGACCAATTTTTTTTCAGGTTTTCTTTTTTTTTTTCTTCTCCTAAACACACATCTAAAGCAAATGAAACAGTAAAGTAAGCAACCATGCAATAGTGTAATTAATGGCATCGTTCACGCCCTGGTCTTCATGGCGGGAACCACTGCAAGCAAGAATGCAACAGTAAGAAGCATCACCATTGTAGCCCCTGTAGTCTGATATCAGCGACCTTTACAAAATAGCTGGACTTTTTTTGGCAGAACCAGAAGTAAAGCTGTACAGCTGCATAACATTGGGGTTGCTGTATTTTCTAGTTTTGTTTCTAGCACTTAATTTCCCTGTTCTTTGGAACCTTTTCCACTATAATAGCAACTTAACACTACTGAAAACACTATTTGTAAGCAACAGCTGGAACAATCACAAAACTAATGTAAGAGATTTCTTAGGCTCTTTACTGGAGACAGATACAGGGTTGGCATTGCTCTCAGTGTCTGTGTGTACTGTCCCCTTGAGTGAGATTGCTCAAGAGATGTCCTGAATAAGTGGTATTGAAACAGAAAATAGAAGCTGACATTGATTGCTAGCTTCCCAGTAAAAATAATGTAAAGCTTGTCATATGAGTTGGAAAGCAAATTGCTTCATACAAGAGCAGAAGTTGGACTGAGCTACCATAGTGTGTGAATTACAGTAGTAGTCCTGATAATTGATGTGAGCTTTCTATTATAAGGGAGAAAGCTGTAGACAGCTGCAGGATTCCATATTCTTGAATGAATTATATGTCTTCCCTTAAATGCCTGGCGTGACATATACGAGTGCGTTGATTCCATGTTTTTCCACAACTATTTAGAATAGTCATAGAATGGTTTGGGTTGGAACGGACCTTAAAGATCATCAAGTTCCAAACCCCTGCCATGGGCAGGGACACCTTCCATTAGACCAGGTTGCTCAAAGCCCTGTCCAACCTGGCCTTGAACACTGCGAGAGATGGGGCAGCCACAGCTGCTCTGGGTAGCCTGTGCCAGTGTCTCATCACCTTCAATAGCGTAGAATTTTTTTTTCCTAGTATCTAATCTAAATCTACCATCTTTCAGCTTGAAGGCATTCTCCCTTGTCTTGTCCCTAAATTCCCTTGTGAAAAGTCCCTCTCCAGATTTCTTGTAGGCCCTTTTTAGGTACTGGAAGCTGCTGTAGGGGCTCCACTTGAGGTAGAAAACAATTTTCGATGTGTTTGTGGCTGACAAAGACTTCAATGACTTCCATAAACATAAGAAAAGGTCTGTTTTGCTAGTTATGCAAATCTGTTACAATCTGTTAGGAGGCTTTTGACAGTGATTCAGCAATGTTGATCAGTATGTGCAAGGAGCAGGTTTCCTCAGTTGTCAGTTCTTTGTATGTTGTCTTCGAATGGCTGAGGAAGCTGAGTGTGTATGTGCCTAGCAAGGACTGGAGGCAAAGAAGTGTTCAGAGGGTTGTTTAACATGCCAAGTTTAAATCTGTTTAACTGGGATTGCTAGATAATTCCTTCTTTGCTCTTGTTACGAAATTCTTTTGTTTTCTTTAATGAAAAAAAAAAAAAAGACATCCCTTGCCCCTGAGGGCCTTGTTTTCCCCAGCAGATTTGTTAAACTGTGCTCTCAATTGGTAATCCTCCCCATAGCAGTCAAGCCCTTTTTATTTAATGAATAGAGGTACGTATATGTTTAGATTGAGTACTGGGAAAAATTTCCACACCAAAAGGATTGTCAGGCATTGGCACAGGCTGCCCAGGGAAGCAATGGAGTCACAATCTCTGGAGGTATTTAAAAGATGTGCACTTAGGAACATGGTTTAGTGGTGGACTTGGCAGTGCTGGGGTAATGGTTGGACTTGATGATCTTAAAGGCCTTCACAACCTAGGTGATTCTGTGGGTCTTTATTCTAGAGGTGAGGATTTAGGGTAGAAGCTTCTGATAAAGCTGTTCTTGCCGATTGTTCCTTACAGAAGTAGCACTGAAATTGAGACTCATGCAGTATTATAATAATGTAGTATAGAATATAGTGCAGGGGCTAGAAACAGACTGTTGTCTCCAGTATGCTATTGTCTCCAGTAAAATAACTTATGCTTAATGCCTTCAGCAAGGAATATTGAGCACAGATATCATGTGTGATGTTCAGAGCAAGAGCAAGGTTACTGGTCTTCATAGAATCATAGAATGGTTTGGGTTGAAAGGGAACTTAAAGATAATCTAGTTCCAGCCACCTGCCATGGGCAGGGACACCTTCCACTAGACCGGGTTGCTCAAAGCCTGTCCAGCCTGGCCTTGAACTGCCAGGGATGAGGCAGCCACAGCTTCTCTGGCAACCTGTTCCCATGTCTCACCACCCTCACAGGGAAGAACTTGTTGTATCTAATCTAAATCTGCTAGCTTTCACTTAAAAAGCCATTGCTCTTTGTCCTGTCATTAAATGCCCTTGTAAAATGTCCCTCTTCAGATTTCTTGTAGCCCCCTTTAGGCACTGGAAGCTGCTCTAAGTTTCCCCCAAAGCCTTCTCCAGGCTGAACAAGCCTGGCTCCCTCAGCCTGTCTCTGTAGCAGAGGTGCTCCAGCTCTCTGATCATCTTCATGGCCTCCTCGGGACTTGCTCCAACAGGTCCACATCCTTCTTCTGTTGGAGGCCCCAGAGCTGAATGCAGTTTTTTCTATTGTCTTGTACTTCTGGAAAGGATAAAATGTTTCTGATGAGGGAGGGTTGGTTTGTTTGGTTTTTTTTTTAAAGTATCTTGTGAGACCATAGTGATACTAAGCTGTAGGTAGAGAGTTATTCTTAGGTTTTACCACCTTATGCTATAGAGCGTGAAGGATTCGGTTAATGCTGCTGGAACTCCATAGATATTGCAAATCATACTGGGCTGGTAATAGTTTGGAAGCATCCACTGTGGCAAAATACTTGGTTCACAAAACAATTTCTTTGCCTTGGGTGTTGGTCTGGAACTGATGCTTAGTTTCCTTAGTTGGTACTTAATCTTGATATATGGCTCCTTAGTATGATTTTATGGAGCTGAAAATGAGATTTTGTGCATACTGCATGTTTACCTTGATTTTCTTCCTCCCCTGCCCTGCTCTCTAAGTTTGGAAGCTCTGTATTCCAGAAGTTGCTAGAGGGATGTGACTGAATAGAGCCAAGGGATAGAGATTTAGGTGAAATGCTTTTGGTTTTAAAAACAAAACAAAAACTTGAGATGCCTGTTCTGAAGAAAAGGATAATGTTGGATGTGAAGAAAAAGCTTTACTGAAGCTTTTCCCTCAGAAGGATGTACAAAGCTGGCTTGAGGAGAAGGTACAAATCCACAGGAAACAAAGAATTGTTTGTTCCTGATTCTCATGTATCTGTTCTGTAGGTCTGATTCTTGCCTGCTTATATTGTATTTTAGTGAGCTTTGTGGATGTGAAACTTTGGTTTTGACTGTTCATGAACTTCCTCATTAAATGCAGTGAACGGCTGGGTCATCTAGGGCTAGATTTCCATTTTGTAATAGCCAACAATTATATTCATGTTAATGTGTGCTTAGTAGGACCTCTTACAAAATTATTGTTTAAGAGCTAGGCTTTCTTTCTAATAATTTGTTATTAAATATTAGTCACTGGTGTTAATATCTTACATATTTTACTCTGTTTTCTTTCTCAAACAGTTGTGGACATCGGATACCCAAGGAGATGAAGCCGAAGCAGGAGAAGGAGGGGAGAATTAACCAGCCTTCCAACTTCCATCTGCCTCATTCTGAAATTTACACAGTAGACCATTTGTCATCCATGCTGTCCCACAAATAGTTTTTGTTTACGATTTGACAGGTTTATGTTACTTCTATTTGGATTTCTATATTTCCCATGTGGTTTTGTTTAATATTAGGGGAATAGAGCCAGTTAACATTTGGGGAATTTATCTGTTTTCATCTGAGGTGGCCAATATAGGGTTGTGACATTTTTATACAAGTTTTACATGTTTGGCATAGTACTTTTGGTACATTGTGGCTTCCCACAAGGCCAGTGTTAAAACAGCTTTCTATGTCAAGCAAAAACGAGTGCTTGCATATTGGTCTGTCATGATGGAAAAAAGGGATAATCAGTTGCAGCCACAGGTGTAGTTAGTATGACTATTCAAGCTGGAGCACACATGGCTGTGAATCTACTGATGTCCCATAGATATTGCATGTCAAGTCAACATGTGAAATCTGTGGAATATACCAATCAAGTGTACATCTCTGATTGCAGCTGAAGTGTTCCTTAAGAAGTTTGCTAACCCAGTCCACTTTCTCTAGAGAAGGACAGAGAAACGGTTCACATTCCATTATTTGTAAAGTTACCTGCTGTTGCTTTCATTATTTTTGCTACACATTTTATTTGTATTTAAATGGTTTAAGCAACCTAAGAACAAATGTACAAGTAAAGATGCAGTAAAAAATGAATTGCTTGATATCCATAATGACACTGTATATCGAGCACAGCAGTACAACAAAAACCCATGTATTTAACTTTTTTAGGTTTTTTGCTTTTGTGATCTTTTTTTTTTTTTTTTTTTTGATACTTGCCTAACATGCATGTGCTGTAAAAATAGTTAACAGGGAAATAACTTGAGATGATGGCTAGCTTTGTTTAATGTCTTATGAAATTTTCATGAACAATTCAAACATAACTGTTCAGAACATGTGTATTAAGTTGATGTAAGTGGAATAAAAGTTTTATGAATGGACTTTTCAACTACCTTTGGTGTAGATTTCATGTCATCTGTCTTCCCACAACTTTTGGAGTCATGGCAGCAGTATACACAAATCTAGTATGGAAGTTATTTTTATTATGGAAAAGCTTAATACACTTCTAGGCATTTAGTTAATTTCAGGGAAGCCAAGATTGAATACTTCATGTCTGACTTTAAGATTGTTGTAATTAATGAGTTTGCAATTAGTTTTTCAAGATGCCTACAGCTTTCTGACTGTCCAGCTGGACCTCTAGGGCTACTTTAACAAACATACATTCCCCAGACTTACAGCAAAAGGCATACAAAGTTCTTTAAGAGCTGACCTTTGTGATAGGTCTAGTTTCATGAAAACTCATAGCTTGGTGCTGTTGACTCCCCAAAAAGAGAACTGAGCAGGAGCCTCCACAGAGCTCACAGGGTTCAGGCATTATAGCTCATTTTGTGGAAAGGCTCCCCAGGGTAATGATGCTCTTCTTTTTCTTGTCCCTAGCAAGGTCTGCACTGGTGGTATTCACAGAATAATTCTGGCATTTGTAAATATTTTAATTGAAACTGAAATAATTACAGAGAAATTGAGACTGATTTTCAAACTATCACTTTTCTCTTTCGAGAACTGAGATAATTGGAAAATAATTGAACTGTATCTTGTATTTATGTAGTAAGCATAAGGGAAGCTGACTAAAACTGTTAAAATACCTCATTGCATTTGGAATGTGGTGCTCCATTTCTAGAAGCTGCTGAGCCCTTTGTTCTGGATTTTAAGGAGCAAGAAAAGATGGGTAGGATAATCTTAAACCTTTAGAAAAGTAGTTAGGAGCACTTTTCACTATTCCTACAATTGAAAGTTAATAATCTGTTACAATAGGCAATAAAAATTAGGATCTGATTAAGAACAGGAAGCAGGGAAGAATATGGAGGGCAAAGGTTAATAAGACTTTCTAGGGGAGAACTTCTATATCCTTCAATTACCACTGAAAAAAAAGCAACAATGACTTCTTTAATACATGAAAACACTTGTCAAAAGGAAAAAGCAGTCATCAAATACATTTACAAAACAAAGGGCTGAATTCCAGTCTGGAGGCCATGCAACTTGGCAGACCATGACTAAAAAATTCCTTTGGGGGATATTGGATCTACTTTTAGAAGGGAAAGACCGTCACTCACTCTATAGCGAATGTGAGTTCTCTCTTAGGCTTTAATGAAGATGTTCCCTGCTTCCCTTACTGCAAAGATTTGACTTTCAACTTGCATGATAAACTGCTTTAAACATTTCATTTTAAGCTATATGAAATAATATGACCTGAAAATGACCTCTTGTTTTTTAGCCTTTAACTGTTTAAGAAAGTTGTGAGGTAACAGGGTTTTGAAGAGTTTCTCCATGTGCCTGCTGAAATCAAGGTATGACTGAAAATTAAAAAGCACATAACCAAATGAGGACCAGTGGAATACAGTAGAAGAGGTATTTTACTCTTGTACCTTTAAAGGCAAAATATGAAAGTATCCTTACATAGGATATTTTGCTGTGTTACTGTTTTAAGAAAGCTGCCTCTTACTTCAGCACCTAAGATGACCTTTTAAATACTACAGCAGGTTCACCCCCAAGTCTTCATTCCTCTGTTCCTCCACTAGAGTGATGTGCAGTATTTGATCATGACAGAACCTTCCTGTATTGAATGATCAGCCTCCTTTTGTTAAGAAGACACGAGAACATGCTTGTAGTTTTTGTTCTGACATTGAAGGCTCTGCTAAAATGTGGCAGCATTGCTTTGAACACAGGGCATGTCACATTCTGGAGGGCATCCTCTTGCTTTGTCAAGCAGAAAAGGCTTTCAGGGGCCTTGAATTCTTGCAGCTTTTAGTGCAGCTTAGCACTGCACCCATTTGTGATACGAAATGCTGCTTCTACTGGAGCTGCATCCTGCTCACAGACTGGATGAGGCAGCACAGGCTGAACAGCCCAAACAGTGATAGAGGCTGGGGGTGTTTGAGCAGCCTGTGTGCTGAGGGCACTAAGCAACCCCCCGCAGCCTTGTACTCCTGGAGAGGGGCGGCTTACAGAATGCCGGGAGCAGTCTGACAGCCCAGTTAGCACCTGCACCTTACTCATCTTGCCTTTTGCCTGGGGTCCCTTTGGGAGGCAGGTAGGTAGGTTAGCTACACCTTGTGCTGGTAAGCTGTACATGCATTGTGTGACTGGGTGTGCTTCCTTATTCCAGTTATATACATCTCGGCAAGATCCTGCCAGGATGACACTTCCAGATTCTGAACAGAGGTGGGAAGAAAGCACAGCGCTATGGATAAGAAAATGTATTGGAAGTCAAGATTTAGCCTCTTATTCCCAACTCTCTCCTGGGATTTTTTTTGTGGTAAGTATCTTTATTTTCTTCCAAGGTGCAATTAAAAGTTGCTGGAAGGTACTGAATCCCAGCAATTCTGAAAATAGGCGCTTAAAGTACCTTTCAAAGAGGGGAAATTGCTTGCTATGGATGTGATATTAAGGTGCTTCAAAACTCATGTAAGGAACCTGTGGAAAGTGAGAACTATTCTAAACAATTGCTGTAGCCTTTGAGCTGTATTCAAAGGCATTGCATTAATCTGGTGAATAATTTTTTGCCTATTTCACCCTCAGAAAAATTAGTATTACCTGTTAGCTGTAGTATAGGAGCTGCTAGTTGTGATGAGTAAGAGCCAAGCATGCTTTTCCACTCTAGTTCACAAATTACACAGTAAAGATTGCTTGATTTGTTTATTCTTGTGTTTTAATGTAACAAAATCATTTGCGTTAAAGATTCTTCTTTTTTCCTATCCTCTTGTAGCCTAGTCTGAAAGAAAAAAACCTAATTTTAAACCTGCCAAGTGCTAATTGCCATAACAACTACCTGCTCTTTAAAAAACTCAGAAACATGCACGACAAGAGACAACTTCAATATGAACCCAGAAAATGAAGCTCAATTCAATGTTCCTTACATTGTGTCCCACTGTCCCCAAGCTTTGCTTTTGACAGATGAGTGACAGGAAAGTGCAGCAAAGACTTTCTACCCTATGTAAATCAGTTTCCAAATGGAAGCAGAAAAGCTGAGGCTGCTCTCCTGGTTTGGTCTCAGGGCAAGAGATCCAGCTCACGTCAGTGTGGTTTTCCTGGAGTCAGCACTTCGGAATGCCATTGTCGCATGCATCACATTGAGTTGTGGGTCAGTTTATTTTCTTCCCTCTCCTCAACAAGGCTGATATGGAGCTTTAGTAGAAGCAAAGCAAAGCAGTCTTTAAATGGGTGTTTGAAGCAGAGTCAACTATTTCAGAGGTTTGCTTTACAGATGACCAGGGACATCATTAAGGGGTATTAGCACTGGCTTGTGCAGGAGGACTCTTGGATCATGGTTGAGGCTGTAGCTATGCAAGTCCTTATCTCCACCACTCAGACAAGGGATACCCCTGCTGGTTTTCAGTGAGTTGACAGTTATTGGCAGTGAAACACGTACAGGGTAGAGCCAAGTCAGTCATGCTACATACCAAATTGCTTTTTTAGAACTAGAAGGAAAATGGCAATTTCAGATTCTGTTCCTAGGCCAAATACAGCAACAATTATGGCTTGGAACTAGGAGCTTAGAAGAGCCTTGGAGGTTCACTCTGCAAGGCATGCAGTTTTACTTGGCCTCTCAGGAACCTGCATTTGGAACCTCCAAGGTTCCTGCAGTGAGCAGAGCAGTTTTAGACCTCTTTGGAGAACTTTCTGGTAGAGCTGTTCTGCAGAAAATTATTTTTTTAAGGAAACATTTCCTAATGCAGCTGCTGAGATGGATGCTCAGCCCTGCTGGCAAAGCCTCAAGGTATTACCAGATTGTGGCTGAAAGTAGCCTTGAAGAAAGCTGGAACAGATGGGCCCTCAAACTCAACTGCTAGATGCAGCTCTAGAACACTGTGATTGCAGATCCATTATTTGTTATGACTCCTGACTGGGAGGGAGAGGGAAAGACAAAAGGTTTCAAGGACGAAACTTCAAATATGTCATCCCCTGGATTACACTTGTGGGGCTTATCTTCAAAAGGGCTTGGAAAATAGTCAGAGAAAATAAGTATTTTTAACCATAAGCTACCTTTCTTTTGTTTGGTTTGTTTTTTGTTTGTTTGTGGATGTGTGTTTTTTGGTTTGTTTTGGGGTTTTTTTTTAGGATGAGTGTTTTAGGTTTGGTTTGGGTTATTTTCTTACTAGAGTTGTGCTTCCCTGAAGCAACTTAGCTAATGATTTCTGTTGACCAGCCATTTCTTGCCTGGCAAGAAACATTGGTTTTAGTGGGAGGAATTACTTTCTTAGAGTTTCTGTTTGCTCCTTAAAGGCAAGGCTTCTTGTTGCCTTTAATCCCTGACCATTGTATAAACTGTGCTGGAGTGCTTTAAAGCTTGAAGCATTTCACAGGGAATTGTGGTGAGCAAAGTGGCATCTGTATATTGGAAGTATTTGTTTACAATGCCGTTGCTGTTGGTGATTATTGGCACTTAACAATGCCATTATTGCTATAGATCAGGGTGCCAGCTATGTAGAATCTAAATACCGCACCCCTGAGCTGCCATCAGACTGTCCCCAAGGACGCATGCTGCTGCAGCAGACTGTCCCCAAGGACACATGGACCCAGGTGATGTGTAGGGCAAACATAACAGCTTGTCAGCGTGTGAATTTGCAAAGCCAAGTCCAAAGCTGCTAAGCTTAAATTCCTTAAAGAGGAAGGGATTGTTTAAGTATAAATTTTTATCATGGTAAAATATCCTTACTCACAGATGTATGTCTGATTTAATTCCATTCGGTTATTTCTTTACATAGCCCTCTCTCAACTAGTGGACTTCCATTGAGTTTATGTGCCCAGCTTTGAATGGGAATCCTTTACAGCAGTGCCACAATATGGCTCTTATATTAGTAAGGGAAGCCATAAAAAAGACTCTCCCAAAGCAAAAAAAGAAAGGTGCTACCTGACTTCCATATTAATGTCCTTCTCCAGCAGCAGGAGTGTGTCTGAATTTATGTGGAGAGGGTCTTTATTTAAAACTGAGATGTCCTCTAACACTCCCATTATGCCACCTCTCTGTAGACACAGAATTCATGGCTGAGGCTAGTCAGGTGTGTCCAGAAGCATAAATCAGCCTAGGTCATAATCAGAATTCCCTCAGCCACTGTTGAGGTGTCAGTACCTGTGATAAGAGTGTAAAGAAAAAGACCAGCCTTCATTAGTGGCTAAAGGTATGTGACAAACACTACCTAGGACTCTAAAAAAACAGAAAAGCCTTCAGAGACCATCATTTTCAGTGCCAAGTTCAGGCTGCCCAATGGAAGAGCCTAACTTAGAAACCCATGCTGCAATGGCATCTAAGGTCAATAAGCAAGGAGTGATTCAGGCTCCTACCTTTTGTGAGCAGCAGTCACAATGCATCAGGTTGGCAGGACTGACTTCTCTATATGCCTACCTTGGGTACCAAGATGACTCTTTTTCCACTGACTGCACAGGAAGCCAAGGTCTAGCAACTTGGCATAAGAGGTGGTCAGAATTGCTCACCAGTCTCTTGACCTGACACGCTGTCATTGCTCCCATGTTCCATAGCAGGCAATTGGAATACAGCTCACAGTTTTTAGCTCTCATGTGATACTTGCACTCTGGAATAAATAGATAAATTGAGTGGTGCTTTCCAACTGTACATCCGGAGATGACTCTGTAGTGAGCCCTATTTTGAAGGCAAGAACCTGACTGCTTTACTGGGGATAGAGACTAGTAAACAAAGAAGAAAAGCGAAGTCATACTCTAATGTAAAGCACAGCTTGTGGACCCATTTTTCCAAGAGTTAATTTGGAGATCACTGCTGTTTTAATCTCCTGCAATGTATGTGGGTGTGCCAGTGATCTGGAGAATGGCTTCATGCAAGAGCCCAAACATTCGGATTCTTTCAGTTGCCAAGAAAACAGAATTAACTGCCAGTCAAATCAATTCAAGCGGAAGACCATGGTCTTGGGAAAGACATCTCATAAAATTAAATATTTTTAAACATATTTTCCAGCATGCCTGGCTCAAAATACCACTGGGGCAACACTTCTTATGGTGCATTGTTATTTCTCAGATAAAAGGTTAATAGCCAAGTAGGTGTGTGGTAACCACATACTAACCTCTGGTGAGATTCTGTTCTGATTCCAGCTCCTGTGGCCCCTGTCCAGAATGTCCAAATTTCTTTCCTCAATCGAAATTGAAGGTAGCTCCCTGTATCTCAGTACTCAGGTTCATACACAGCTAAACCTTTTTGTATATCAAGGAATTTGGATTCCATGGACTGTCTCAAACGAAGCTCTGATAACTGCATATGGAACAAGCAACAGAGTGGCATATCACCTCATTATACATATATATCTCCAGACCAAAACAATGAGGCTTCTGAAGCACTCTGCACTGTGTATAAAGTAAAAAGTGGTTAGAGAATTTGTTTAGAAGTGTGTTAAGCATTTTCCAGGCAGGCGGTGAATAAATCCATTTTACCACTTCATGGCTTTACAAAGAAGCCCATCCATTAACATGGGAACCCTCTTGTTTGCATTTCTTAACAGCTGACATTTGTACCTTTCCAAGGAAAGTGAAGGGCATCTCATTGCCTCATTGTTTAAATCAGTGTGGAAATAATGGGGATGATAGGGAATTGGAGCTAATTTCCTTTGTCTCCTATTCAGCAGATAATGGTGGTATGTGCGGGATGTTAAAGGCCAGGCAGAGGAGGTGACCTGAAGATGACTTCATTCTTAGGAGGTTTATCAAAGGCTCCTGTCAGTCAAATGCATGCTGAGAGATTGGGGACTGGCCATCTGGTCCAAAGTTAATCAAAGAGGAAAAAGAAAAGTGAGGAGGTGAAAAATCCCCCTGTCAGCTTTGTGCAAGGTGGAGGGAGATGCAGACAGAAGAGGGAACGCCTGTGCTTCAGCAGCCCAGCACCCAGGCTGGCTGGCCATGCTGCATGCAGAGGAGTAAACGCAGCAGAGTAGGGTGAAGGAGTGTGAGGGAAATAGGAAAGATAGCATTGTTTTGTATTTTCACTGGGACGATCCCACACCAGTTTAAAGTGGCAAGCCTGAAGGTCACTGCTGCTGTTAGCCATGCAGAGCAGAGGCACGATTGTTTCACTTGTCCTCAGAAAAAAGGGGGAGTGACTGACTCACAGTAGGGAAGCAGTGAAATATAAAACACAGCGTTTTCTGTCAGAGAGCCAGACTTCTTTCCTTGGAGTTTTCTTTCTTGAAAGCAGGAGGAAGAGGTACAGCCATGCCAACTTCATGCCCTGCAGACATAAGCTTACCCAGCTCCTCACCTTCACCCCTTCCACCCACTGGGCTCAAAACCAGGTGTCCTGCAGGCACTAGCTGCTTCTGAGGGATTTGTGTAATTGGCCTATAATGGCTTTCCTGTCAATACTGACCCCTGTACAGTTTTACACTGTGTGGAAGCTAAGAGGGGTATAGAGAGGGGATTTAACAACAAAGGGTTTGGTTTACGCTGAAAAGGTATCACATAATGCTTGTAAGTAAGACTGAAGACACCAATCAGACAACTGAAATACTGTTTAAATGTGTGTTACGTAAAAATACATGATTTCACCATAGATGCATTCTGAAGTAAAACACCCGAGTGTGACAGCCTGCTAGTCTGATTTCCGTAACCAGCCCTGCTCAGCTGCTCAAATCAGCTAAATAGAGACATATTTTTAAAACTACAAACGTCCAGATTGTGAATCCCTCCCTTACGCTGGCAAGTAGTCATGCTAATGAGTAGTCTCCTCGACTCCAGGGGAAAAATTATTGCCAGCAAAGGTTTCACAATTCCAGCCCTAAACATTTCTAAAATGATTAATCAGTGTGAGCTGACTTGAAAAGAAAGGGAAAAAAAAAAAAAAAAAAAACAGAAAGAAAAAATAAAAGAAATATATAGAGAGGGGAAGGTTCTTCTGAAGGGCTGCAAATTAAGGCTGAGCACTAGGAGATGTTTTTCTGGGCATAGGCAGAGCAAGGGGTGAATGTGCTGCCTCAAGTACACACACACACACCACCACCCCTAGACAGAAACATGCTAAAACCAGAGAGAACGAGAACAAAAGAGTTTGGCTGCTTCATATACCTGGGGGCAGGATTCACTTCTCCATTAAATTTCCATTCTCCTTCCTCCTCAGGTCGAGGTCCAGTCAGGCCCCCATGGAGAGGAACATATGGAAAACAGTGGCAGTGAGTTCTGCTCTATCTGAAGCTTTGCTGGGCTGAGCCACCTCTGATGCCCTGTTTAAGAGCATCACCTTGCATGGCCAAGTGCTGTAAAACAGAGCTGAGAATAGCAAGTGGACACACACAGGGCTTTGAAAACCAAACCCAAACCTTTACAAACCCCCTAACCCCAAAGAACGTCTGCTAAACAGAGGATTTCAGCCAAGAACATACAGCTCTGTCTGAATATGCACAGTACATACACAGCTATACAGGGCTTGCTGCCCTCATATTTTCAGTGAGCTTTTAAAAGAGCAAAAAACCTGCTGCACACTAGGCAGCTAGAAACAGGCACAGACAAAAGCGTGGAGATTGGAAGGCCTTGGATTTTCTTGCTGCTAATGGCTGATATGACCCTTATGCATGGGAATAAAAGTCATTGAAGAATTTCATGGGCACCAAACATGCACTGGAATTTTACTTACCCTGACTCGTATCTGATATCTACTGAACTTCCTTCCCTGAGCTGTGATGAGTTCATAAGGGAGGGAGTTAGCAGCAGTAAATTTTGTTTTGTTTTTTCATCTGCACAGCTCTGCATCTGAGAGAAATATGACTAAGAAAATGATCTTTCCCAACCCCTGGAAAGAAAATGCAGCCATGTGGATCCCAACATAAAAACAAGCATTGGCATGTTTGAAATGCTGTGCCTGCTATAATTAAAACACAAGCAACTACAAAACAACTCTGCTTCTGTCTTTACAGCATGAAACCTGCATTTAGAAATGGGCTGACAGAAAAGTCAGCAAGGAAGTTTCACCAGAAACCTGCTATCCCCTGGACAACTTAGGGGTTTCTATCAGGCAGCAAGCCATAATCATATATTTGATTCCCTTTGCCCAGTTCATACTGGATCTTACAGGAGGAAAAAAGCTTTAGACTTAACTGAGTCTGCAAGGATTCCTAGTCTAACACATTGTTTGGATACACAGGCGTGAACACACTTTCTTCAGCATGTCCTCCTCCTTCTCATGGGCTTGAAATAATTTGACATGCCAAGTTAAACAATGCCTTAAATCAAACAGTAGCTCCAGTTTCTTCAGTGGCTGAGATTGTTTCCAAAATCAGGTAGGGGATTTAGCTACACAACCCTAAACTGATGGAGGATAAGTGACTACATCTCCTTGAAGAACCTTTTCAACTTTCTTCTCTGTTATATTGCATGGGCAACACAAGCATGCTGAACATACACTTTAATGATTGCCACAGCAATAATTCGCAGAGAACCAGTTTTCCTTCAAAACACTTCTGAATAACAAGGAGTTGGGGGAGGGAAGTTATCAGGATGCTAGAAAGCACTAATACAATTTATTAGACAAACCCTGTGTGGATGCAACGGCAGGTCTGCTATCAAAGGCAAAAACCTTCAGGCATTTTACATCCCATAATCCCAATGAAAGCCTGTTTTTGCAGATACCCTGCAGTTCATGAATCACTGGCTATAGCATGCAAAATCCCCTATTTAAGTAATTACAGTACAATACACAAATCTGCACAGTAGCTGATGTTATATAAAATATTCCAAGGCAGTCTCAAAACCACAACATTAGAAAAAAAATCTCAACTGGAAACAAGTGTCTTTCAGTAAGCATATTTTGTGAAGTGGGGGATGCTCTGATCTAATTATATTAGGTCTGTCCTGCGGAGAGGAAGAGGTATGGCAATACAGGGATGCTGGTGAGCTGTGGACAGAGAATGGCTTCTGTCTACAGACATTGTTTTCCACGTGTTTTCATTTGGGCTTCAGCACACCCTCAATCTCCCCATTTTTATATTGTTGGCTGGTTTTGTTATTGCCACCTTGGTTTTCAAACATCGAAGAACACAGACAGATCTCAGATCTTTCAACCCTGGCCTTAGCAGTGTGTTGCTCCAATATTGGGCTGGATTCTATTTCTTCAGCAGAATGAACCAAAAGCCTGGTATTTTAAGAAGATAGATACCTGAATTCCATCAGGCAGTAGGAAGTCTCATCTCTGTAATCAGTTCTGATTTATCTCCATGTTCAGCTTCTATGTTCAGCAATAGGGAAAATAGGCTTTCTTTCGTGAAGAGCCCTTTGTTGGCCAACTTTGGTTTCACCTACAGATGACATATTTTGCCAGTCTTGTACCCTCCAGTTGGTCTGTAAGTTAGATTTGCAGTAATAGGTGGATGTTATTTTTCCAAGTCACTTCCAGATCAGACTAGCAACTTTCAGTCATGCCCACATAACCAGAGCACCAATGAGAAAGGATAAAGGGCAGAATTGCATTATGATTTACAGAGCATGATAAATGTTTTCAGTTCAGATTAATTAAAAAATATGTTCTACTTCTGAGAACTTAAGATCTAGCAAAGGTCACAGCATAAAAAAAAAATCTGAACTGGAAAGTGAACATTAATTTGATTGTAAGAGTTTGCCAACTTCCTCTCTCAGAAGTACATAGCTCTCCTTCAGTGGAAGTCATGGTTTTAGAAATGTTGATCTGAATGAGATTTAGCATTTTCAGATATCTCCTCACAAGGTCCAGCTCTTCACTGCAAACTTTATCTTTTTGTTCTTGTTGCAAAGAATCTGCAGAACAATTGGAACTTGCAAAGAGAAAAATTATAATGGTCCATATATGTCAATCGACATTTTGGAGTTGGTTTATGAACTGGAAATCTTTCTCCAAAGTATTTCACTACAGTCCAATAAAACGTTACATGCTGGCAGAATTTTATCCTGTTAAAGTTGGCAAAGATTTCTTCACCAAAGAGTAAGTTTTGTTCAGGTTAAATTTACTTTCATACTCCCCCAGAAATCAATGTAATTGCTCAGGTGAAGGATGACAGGTTCCCGAAATAGTTCAAATCAAGCAACTCACAGCAACCAAGGCATGCACAGCAACTACACATTGAAAACAGGAAGGAACAGCAATTATCATTTCATGCAAAGGCTGTCTGTGTTAGGTTTGTGTGGAGGTCCCAAAGCAGGCTGTTAAATTGGACATAAGGTTTTGTTTGAGGAAAGGCAGAACCATGATGCAGAAGGCTTTCCTGATTTAGGTGTGCCTTTTGCTATAAGCATCAATCACAAAGAATGCAAACGGTTTGAGTTAAAGACGCAGTGAGGAGTTTGGCAGAAATTTGGACTGCTCTGTATGTGGGATGCTGTGATTCCTTGAGCTGCAATTCCCTAGGACGCATTTCACCTAGCCAACACCTGACAGGAAATATTTAGGAGGTTATAAGTCTTCTTTAGAAGAAAATTACAGCAGAAGGTGGTCCAATATAACGACTAAAACATAAGAAAAAGGTTTCTCACAGTTTGTGTTCTAGGTGCCCAGCTGAAATCCTGGCTCCATAAAAAGTCTTTCTGTGTGCACTTCTAGGAGGCCAAGTTTGTCAAAGTCTAGCTAGCTTTCATATATATTTGACTTGCTATGTTGCCTAGCATCATAGTCAAAGAAGAATAGATTCAATCTCACTGTGAAGATCAAACACAGTTTTCCACCAAGACGGAAAACTGGTTTGCATAGCCCTATGTACCTCATCAGACAGCCATTTAGTTTTACAAAGAAAGTGTCCCCATCCTTGTCATTTATTGGATTTATTTGCCAGAGTCATGGAGGCTGAACTTTGAGACTATTTCTTGACATAGTTGATGTGTTGGTGCTGATTTTGTTTTTCTCTGAAGAGTTTTATTGACTCAACAGAATAACTAGATTTTTGATTCTGGATCATATTGCTACAGCATGACAACTGATTTGAGTTGCACCACGGTATCTAATCATCCCTTTTCATATGCATATAGTTCATTTTATGACATTATTTTAAAGAATAGAGCAAAAGATCCAGCTTTATGAAAAAGGGTAGTTATGGCTGTCATGCAGATGTTTTGCTAAAATAACCTGACTCACAATCAAAGTGGTGGGAAAGAAAAGGTGCAGCCTATTCACTTCTACCATTCTACGTCATTTTAAAAGGCCAAAATTGCAATTGTCAAAATTGCAGCAGCAATATAACACAGAAGATAGCCAGTATCTTCTCCTCACCTTCTCAGTATCTAGACACAAAAAACAAGAAACAGAAACAAAAGTTTTAAAAGCAGGGATTCTTTTTCATGAGGCATGTCCAGTGCCTAATATCTGCTTTTTTCCTGTGTTCATGGTCAATCAATGTGAGTGAGCACTGAAATGAGTATGCATCCTGGTATGGTGGATGAGCTCATGATTCATGAATGAGATTAGATCAGAGCTTCCAGAAAAAAACTGGCATTAGTCTACACCTCTTTCTTGTACTTCCTCTTAGCAGCCATCCCTCCAAAATCCAGAGAATGAAATGATTATCAGAAGAAAACAGCATAAAAAGAAAGATAAAAAACCCCACATCTCTGCTAATCACTTGGAATAGTTCTGTATCCCAATTGAAAGAGGGATTTTGGGTCTATTGTGGTGTATTATGCGACTTCAGGAAAATGAGATGGGAATATACAAAGTGGGATTTAGCAAAGTGCTGGGTGAAGAGGGACAAAACCCCTTCTTATGGTTGTCATTGAAAGGGAGGGTGACACTGTTACAGAGTTGGAAGAGGTCAATAAATCACCAGCCTTATCTTGCAAACAGAGCCTGTGACTTCAAAAATTAGCTCATTTATTCTGCACAATTAAATTTATTGAAGTGTGACAGAAAAAGTTTAGCAGTCGCTGATGCAGAAAGGCAGCAACAACAGAGGCAGGGAACTGACTGAATGACACAATTAGTTGATTTTCATTTTATTTATCAATATAATTATTGAATTGTATTTACCCTATTTCACAGATTTTTACCATTATTACAGCCTGGGCCTCAAGGGAAAGAATTAGTTCAAATTTTCAGTCTAACTTAATATGATTATAGAGCTCCTAATAAAAGAAAAGTTCTATAAAGTGCTACACAATCTTGTATTCAAAGTCACCCCACCATCAGGCTCTGAAATCCATAATCCTTTCATGTAAAGGCAGTAAATTGAATATGAACTGTGAATGCACTACATTCCCTAGATGGCAACCGAACCTATGTTGGCAGGATCTCACCTTGATGCTGTCTCAAAGGAGCTATGTTTCCTTCTGAGTTTTAAACTCAGGAATATGTTTCTTTCTTTAAAACAAACAAAAATGCAGAACCCACCCCAAAACCTCACACTGCACCCTCTTTGTCCCTACCCCTACTTCAAGATTCAGTAAACTTATTTGGAAATATGAAAAGAGTGCAGGAATATTGGAGGAAGACTGCCGTGCCAGAGGAGCAGCAGATGATAATGAGTTTTACACAAAATTACAACATGGATAATTTTGGTGCAGACTGAAAAAATATAACTCCAGATATTTGACAAGATTTTTTTTGGAACAAAATAAAAGCTATTGACAAATTAGAAAAGGTATCTGTTAGCAAAAGTTACTTTTCTTCTTGTTCAGTTTAGAAGCATCTAGACTAAGTTGCTCTAGCTCACTTCTTGGCATGTCTTTTTGTCATTCACAGTGTCTGCTTTGGTTTTGAACTTTTAAGAGACAGAATGAGAAATGCTGGACCTGACTCACACACATATTCCACCCTTGCCTTCTACATACATGAAGAAGCAAGCATGTGTTCAGCAGTAAGCTATATAATAATTCATGTCCTTTCTCACAGGTTCAGGAAATTAGACCACATGCTATTGCGAGTGTCTAACTTTTCCAATGTTTTCAAAGACTATTTCCATTGCAACAAGCTTATTCAGTTCTACCTTCCACTTCCATTCCATAAAAATTAATTTATTTGCTCCAAGAAAAAGACATACAGGCCATTTTTCTACATATTGGTCAAAGTGTGGAGCATTGCCTAAAACATTAAAAAATAGAGAGGGTCCAACACAATTCTACAGCTGTAATTAATAAGAATGAATATTATTGTTTACAATTAATAGCTGACTTTTGGTGATAAGATACTTCCAGAATTCCCACTGACTTAACATATTTTGTTACTGGGATCTTGATGCCTGTGTGGGTTTGGACTATATTTTGGGAATTTAGTATATGACTTCTGCAGGAATGGGCAAAAAGGGAGGTTTATGTCTTTAAATTCAACATGAACTATCTACAGAAAAGGGGATCAAAAGAAAGAAAACCGTATATCGTACATTTTCTTGTGTGTGTTTATCTTGGATAAAGCCTGGAAAGTTGCTTCTCCATTTATGGAGAATTATATACACTACTGGGAAGTGGAGCTGATGGAAGCCCTTCTGTAGCAGCACCTTGCAGTGATCCGCCTACCTCCAGAGACACAAAATCAGAGGTGGCCCTGTCTCCAAAGAGCCTTCGCTTCAGCATCAGAAAGGATATAACAAACGGACAGATGGAAACAAAAAGGGATCAAAGAGTAAATGATAATTTTAATGGTTTAATTGACTGAAGATATTTTCACTTCAGCCAAGACAAGCAGAATCTTTGTTGCTTTTGCTTGTATTCAGTGTCAGCAGAGGAGAACACCATATCCTCAAGGACTAACTTCCTATAATCTCTGCAAAATTCAGCAAGGCTCTCATCAGTCAGGGAAAAGCTGGACATGAGTGCAGGAAATGGGCTTCTAGACCTGAGTATTCAGCAGTTCAGTGACTACAATTTCACTGTTCTATGATACTTTTCACTCCAAGAACCCCAAAGAAAGAACATCTTTGTGTTATGAAATCCCAATTTGGCAGGCAAAAGAGATAAGATAGGCTTTTGAACATAAACCAACTGATTTTACCAGAATATAAATTAGAATCCTTAACTTCTCAAAGCTGTGTAAACTGGACTGACGAGATCAAACAATCTCCATAAAATGGATAACATAAATAAATTTCTCCCTGCACACTGCATCCTTACAAAGATACCTTCCAGCCTGGTTTCATTCAATTCAGTCAATATTTGGACCACACTCAGCCATGCACAGTCCTTTCTGGTCCCTCTGAAGCTTCTTCCCATTTCAGAGACACTTGATTGTGAGTCTGCTTCTTGCTTACTTCTGCTATCTCTCAACCTGCCCATTGGACTGGAAACCTCTCTTACTGAGTGGTTGCTCCTCCTTGTCTGCCATACCTACCTCTTCTGGGAAATCACCTCCTCCTTGACATGTATAAAAAGGGTAGGAGGACCAATCTTCCTCTCACAAGGGCTGCGATTGAGCCAAATCTGTCATTTTAAAAAGAAATCTAACATAAACTGAGAACAAATAAAGCAGACACTGTCCATTGGACCTTCACATTATCCTCATTTTCCAATTGAGAACACAGGAGCTGAGAAAGTGAGACATCCAAGATAATAAAGATTACTGGGAGACCTCTGCCTTCCCATGTGCCATGCGTGACTCTTTGCTGGCTTACACAGCATGCCACAGAGAGTCAGATGAGTCCGTTTTAAAGTCTTTCATGTGCTGGAAACTCTCATAGAGCTTAAACATTCAAAAGAGTATTGTTCATGTGCGTATATAAAGCATTGGGCTTGGTCTATCTGATGTATGAGGTTTTGTGTCTTAAAAATGTCACAAGCCCGGAGGATGCTTTTTTTCATGTAGAGCAATCAAAGTTGCTTTGTTTTCTCTCTATATTCCAAAATAAAAACTTAACCAGGGCATTTTTGTTCAGGGATGAATTTGATTTTTGACTGACTTCACAGCGCTCCCAGATTAACCCTGTGGACTGCTGTTATAACTTTCAGGCCTCTGAGCTGACTATTCATTCCATATTGATGTTTTCTATATAATTATTTACCCATGAACAGGTCATAGAAGTCCTATGGCAATATTTTCTTCCCCCTTCCATACGCAGAATCATTAGTCTAAAAGGCAAAATGCCTCAGGTTTCCAGACTACTCACCAATTCATCTTTTCTTTAAGCCATATTATGCATAAGTATTAACTTGCATCACCAAAGCTGGAGAAAGCCTGTCCAGCTCTTCAGAGGAAACTAATTAATTGAATACAATCAATGAGAAAAAATGCAGAGGAACCCTGAGTGTATGAAGTTCCTGAGCCCCTCCTAAGCTTTCTGATTAACAGGGGCCCAGACAGCAGTAAAAAGCAGTTCTGCAAAGCACAGGGAGCAGTAGCATGTAATTTTATCCTTTTATGTTTGTTTTCTTATTCAAAAAGTGAAGATTTACCAGCTGGCCTGAAACACTCAGCACTCTGGTGCTGCAGGAGGCTGCCAACCGGGATTACTGCAGGCCTGAAACTGGGTGAGCTGGAGGAAAAGGACATGGGTTCAAACTTAAAAGGGTTAACTTAAACAGGGGAAGTTTACATTGGATATAAGGAGGAAGTTCGTTACTGTGAGGGTGGTGAGGCACTAGAACGGGCTGCCCAAGGAAACTGTGAATGCTCCGTCTCTGGTGGTGTTCACGGACAGGCTGGACAGAGCCTTGGGTGACATGGTTTAGTGTGAGGTGTCCCTGCCCATGGCAGGGAGGTTGGAACTAGATGATCTTAACATCCTTCCAACCCTAACTATTCTATGATTCTATCTCACACCTGGCCCTGCTGTGAACTGAAGGCTGGACTAGCAAACTATCAAGGTCACTTCCAACCTGGATGATCCTGTGATTCTACAAGAAACTACAAGCATAAAGCTTATAGAGAAAAGAGACCTTTCTTTCTATTTAATATTTTAAATTAAGCTAGCAAGATAGAAAACAACAGGAAAACATCAGAAGCACAAAATGTCATAAATGAGATAAGCTATTTCCAAAAGCAGTATCAGGAAAATAAGCTTGACTGAAAATAGCAAAATAAGCACATTGCTGTTTATCACATGCAATAATTTTCCAGTACCGATAAAGTAATATTACAGTTCCTTCCACAGACAGCTCTTGTATTAAATATATGTTCAAGCAGAGATTCTCATCTGTAGAAGCCCAGAGACTTTCCTGGAATTTATAAAGGCAAGTTAGGTAGGATTTCTTACCAAATTTGCCCCCTTGATGTCAGAGAAGGAATTTGCAGTCTTCTAGATACCAAATATTCATTATATTCTTTCACTTACTATCACCAGACCCTTTATATTACATTTTTTTCTTTTTTTTTTCTTTTTTTTTTTTTACTTTTTTTCTAATCGTCAATTGCATCATGTGCTTAGAATGAAAAGAAGTCTTCTTTCTTTCTCCGTCTACTTGTGTGCAAAGCCTAAGAAAGCCTGACTTCTAGTCAGGGAGCTATTAAACTTTCTTGGTTCCCACCTCATGGCTGGGGGTCAACACACAGCAATTATAAACAGAAATTAAAAGTAACTATTACTCTGAAGACACTGTACTGAAGGAGAAGTTCATCCACACAACATTCAAATAAATAACCAAAGCACATTCTCCATTCTGTGGTTGTGTGATGTACAGAATATTTTTCTATGACTGTGAAAAACCATCTCCTTTTCAGAGTTAGACTTCCAAATCCATGAGATATGAAATTACTTTATGACACCACAGTTTCTTATTATAATACTGCTGAAGAAAGATTTCAAACCCGTTTCCATCTGCTGATAGGATTATGTTTTATGCTGACACATAAGGGGGTCATTATTGTCACTACTAAATTTCAAGAATTAAAGTTAGCAAAAAAAACTCTGAACATGATAGGGTTTTCTAATTATTTTCAAAGCTTGATTTCAGTCTCTGGACAGTAAATTCTAATGAACAGCAAAACTCTCTATGTGAAACCCAAGTAATTTATGGTCTTTCCAAAGGGTATATTCAGAGCTCACGTTACAAAAAGTCCACAATGTAGTAGGTGCCCTGCAATTTATCCAAAGGTGATGCACTGGCAACTAGGTGACTTGCTCATTTCTTACAAAACTCATTGAATCAGCTGCTTGATGACAAAGCAGTCCTGAGTATACATGCAATGCCCCTCAGACTGCAAATGCCCCAGACTTGCGAATTAATCAAACAATATCCCCAAGAACATTTTCAACTATTCTTTATCCACAGATAGGCGTCATGAAATTCTTCTAAACAGAAGTTTGCTTTCAGGACACAGATGTTGTTTTCTACCAGCTTAAAATGCACGGTTAGTCAGATTTCAGGAAGAGTTTTTGAACTGGAAATATACATCAACTAACAGAAGCCAAGGAACAGGAACAAGACCAAGACACAGCACTTTTGAATTTATTCACTTACTAATGAAGTGACTGCCCCAGCAGTGCAGTCTCCAATGAAAAATATTTCTACTGTTAAGGACTAAGTGGACAAGAGAAATGTGAGACTAATAGCTCAGCACAAGTGTGATTACTTCTAATTGCTTATTCTGAAGCAGGTCTGTAAGTAAGCATCTTGACATCATTGCCCCTCCTAGGCATTTTAGATAGGAACTTTACTTCCACTTTTAGGGAAAACTGTTCCCTGACTCCAGATGGGCTCACATCAAATGGGAGCTCCATTTAAGAATTTTACTGTGAAAGTCAAAGTACTCTTCCCACTCTTTAGAATTAAAATGAAAGCTTAGTGAAAAGGATTTTTTGGTGAAAGACACTGATGAACACCTTTCATTAAACTCTCAGCAACTAAAACTATCACGTAAATTCAGTGAAATATACTTCCTTTTAAAACCAACAAAATTCAGTTTTCCTATCCCCATTTCACTTTCACTGGATATTCAATCTTTGTTTCCCCAAATTCCTGACAACCATAAGTATATACTTCTCTTTCCTGACTATCACTGTGACACACTTTCCATGCTGGGTTTTTTTTTAGTTTTGTTTTGGAGGTTTGGGGTTTTTTTATTTTGTTAATTTTAGATGATCCTTATTAGCAGCACAAACACAAGTTCCTTTCAAACACGAAATCATAAACATCCTAAGCAAAACCTACATAAACACATAACAATCTCGTATCATTAGGCACTAAGATCTTTTGCCTTTTTTACACATAACCTTTGCCCAAGGTTAATGAGGACACAGGTGCCTTCAATTTCCCTACCGATTTGACCGTACAGAATCATTTGAAAACGTTTCAGTTTTGCTTCAGCTGGTTTCATTACCATCCAGTCCCAGCACCAACATCAGCATTCCAGACCAAAGCAAAGCTTAGCAAGCATCAATGCTTTGCTCTGTTTTCATTTTTAATCTCAGGATCCAGATAATTCGGGATATGCGCTACAATAACAAGGAGGCAGAAATACCATTTTTCGTCAGCTCCCAGGGACCTTTACTGACACAGCACAGTAAAAAAAAAAAAAAAAAAAAAAATCTATGGTCTCCTCCATTCCTGTGCTACAGTTGATTCTCCCCATGAATACAGTTCTATACAAATGAGCCTCTCACTGTGTTATGATTTAAGTAAAGAAAAACCTCCAACTACTGCATTACTACTAGTTCTGTAGCACTAGGCTTCAGACTAAGATATATGCTCCAGTGAACATACAACACTAGTAAAAAAAGCTGTATTTTCACCAGTGGTCATTGCAGATATAAAAATGAGACAAGCACTGCCTCCATGCCCAGCAGATGTTTTGGGGCTGGGGGAACAAATGACCTACATACAGTATTACATCAGCACATCATTAAAGTGAAGTTCTGATCTGAATTTAATCACATTCTCATAAGGTGGCACACTGACTAATAAGAAAAAGTACTTGCTGAAGGCTGCAATTTTTTCTTGTTAGTAATGCTTCTGCTCATCCCAATTATTCTCATGAGCACCACAGCACAGTATTTAATCAAGGGTAGAAAGAGAAAAGGCATAGAAAATGAAGTGGTAAATGGGTGGAATGACAGGACATCCTTAGCAGAACTATCTCCCATCTTAAAATATTGGATATTTTTCTCCTAAAATGCAGATAATACATTCAGTGAATACTAATACATTCTTTCAACTATCTAAAATGAAGCTGCTTGATAAATTTATTGCTGCAGAACTTTCAGACAATTCTATATAATAAAGATAATAACATTATGCAGCAATACTTTGTGTATGGGGGTGGAAGGTTTTAAAACAATACAGTTATACCATCTTTCCCCTTCATTAAGAAAACTATAAAATCATTTTTTCATACTCAGGCTGTTTCAGATCGCTTCAATCCCATCAAAGTCACTCCTCCTAGTTTTTACTATTGCTGGTTATCTCAAGGCTCTGCAATAGCCAACAGGATGTACTAAAGGTAGAGGAAGTTAGTGGAATTTAAGAGGACTGATCCTGTCAATACTACCTGAAACATTTGAAGCCTCATAAAAAGAGAATGGGATTACACCAGTTTGGTGGACAAAATTTAGTTTCCCACCAGTTTGCTGGTGAGTTACCATACCCTGCCATGTGTAACTGAAGGAAGTTTGTAAAATGTCACTGTAGAAAAGTTTATAAAAATACACTGGTTGCTAATGGTTAAAAAAATCCACAAACAACTCTCTAAGACGTTTCTAAAGTAGTTTTCCTGAGCAACTCTGATGCAAAGACATGCATTATGACAGATGTTATTTCTGGACATTTGAATTCATGACATATTCATATAATTCAATACATATGTATGCACATATGAACTGATATAAACTCCACACACAAATATACACCCTATAATCTCACTCAGACAGACGATATGAGCCCAATGACTTAATAGCAACGGCTGCTACCAAACAGGAAAGATGCTTTCAGTTAACGGTGACTAATAGTGCTTTCAAACGCATACTTCAGGTTCTCACTGATTCTCTGGTGTTGGCTCCTCTAATAACACGTTTTTCTTAATCCTCCACTCCTGTGGCACATGCAGAGAATAAAGAATTGACTGATGAAAATTCTGCCTGCTTTGACTTTTGCGCCTTATACAGACATCAACCTTACCTGCTGGCAAGTCATGCCGAAGCTTCACAACTGCCCACAGAGTGCAAAGCACATAACTCAGACTAAAGCAGGATAAAAGCAGTTACTGAGTCACGTCCGATACCCCAGGGCAGTAGGAAATACAGGTATGTAATTCCTATCCACTGCTTATCCAATTTGTTCTAAGAGATTTCCAGTGATGGAGATTCCACCATACCCTTAGCCAAACTATCTGTTTTTAAACAACCTTACCATCAGAAGGCATTTCTTAATACACATCCTGCACCCTCC
>JANHGB010010543.1:0-21179 GCA_026283785.1 Coracopsis vasa
AATACAGTTTTTCTCTGCTGCAACACTATTGGTATACTTGATGCAAAATACTCAGGCCTAATTGATGAGTCTTGGCCCCTGTATTGAGTTATAGCTACGGCCATTTTTTCCTCTGTATGAATAGATAGTAGAAGATAGTTTGCACTACAAAAGCACTGATGAATTTTTGTAGCCTCCAAATTTAGTCTTGTTTCCTAGTAGAATCAATGGTGGTTGTTGTGGCTTTTTTAACTTGGATTAAGAAAATGGTGGGATTTGTGCTGAGGTAGAGCCAGTAGCTGTGCTTTTACAGTGCCTGAAGAGTTAAGTACTTAACCATTTAATAGTTCTGATCTTGCCTGCAACTATCAACTCTTACAACAGGCAGCTTTGAAATTTTGCTATGTAATCATACTAGACTTTCTATGGGAAAGCCTTTTTTTAATTTCATTTTTAAGTGACATATAAGAAGAAGTGGTATATTTAAAATAATCCAAATGTGTTTATATCATATATATGTGGTGAATCATTGTTGCAGAACAGTGACTTTTAATGATGTGTGCTTGTTTTTTAAGCTGTTGCAATTTGATCACTTATCCATAGTTTTATCTCCTATGGACAGAAAGTATTTCCTTCTGCTTGGACAACTCCATAATTACAAGAACAAAACTTTTTTGTATCCAGTGTTAAGGTTAAAGGTACATAGAAGTGATTTAGCAATTAATCAAATTTTAGAAATGGGATCAAGGTATCTTTATGAAAAATAAATGAACATTGGCCACATTGAAAGTTGCAGAAAGAATAAATGTAAAGCTGATGTTGAGTTAATCAGTGCTAGAGCAGGGAGTAAATGTTAGGGTTTTTTGATACCCATTCAATGAAAATGCACTTGCTTGATTTAAATTGTTGAGAGATTGATTTGGATGTTCATTATGCTTTTTATAATAGGAGGAGAAAAAAAAATTAATGATACCTTATCAGAGATGTTTGATAGGACAACCCATGAAGAATATGAATCCTGCGTACCAGAAGACAGTCCTTGTGCATGTGATGAAAAAGAAACTCTTCATGATGAAGAGCAGAATAAAGGAATAACAGCAGCAAGCAAGAAGCTAAAGAGTGGGATATAATTTGTTTATTTGTTTACAATATGAAAATTATTTTAGTAGTTTATTGATATAGTCATCAAACAAATATGGGATGTATAATGGAAGTTGGCATAGGAGCTGTACAGCAGAGTGACTCTTACAGGAAACACCAGGTTTTGGATGCAGATTACTTGCTTTCTTCTCCCAATCTTAGCGTCTACTGATGATTTCACAGCAATTTTTATTTTAAGCAATTTTTCCTTTGCTATTCTGCTTATCTTTTTTACTTGCCTTCTTTTATTTGTCTTGCTGTTTTTCTTCTACTCTAATAATGCTTTTTCATCACTGGTTCAATCAATTTTATATTATTTTTATTATCTGTTTGAATCTGTTGTGTCAGACTGAATGTAATGGCATTTTTGTATTTCTTAATAGCTAGCTAATAAGACAGGTGTTTTTTCAGGCAGTCTGCTAACCTTATATGACATGTAAGTTTTTGGTTTGCATGTATATTTACAGAACATGAGGATAAACAAGATAAAGCCAAGCAGAAAGCTTTTGTGGAGCCGTATTTCAAAAGTGATGAAAGGTAATTTAGTTTGTTCTGTATAGGCATTTTAAGGCTCTTTATATCCTCCCTAAAGCAAACTTGTTCTTCCATAAAATAAACATGTTTGTGCATGACATATTAGCAGCTGAAGATGCACAGGTAAAAGATTTACTGAATTAGATAAAAGCCTTACATAAAAGCTGCAGTAGGGGAAGAAATAAGCACATTGAGATGCCTGTTACATCTGCTGAGGAGAAGGGATTGTCTCTTCTGCTTTTTATAATTTTATTGAATGCAGTATTTTGTAATGTTTCTTATAGGATGTTATCATGCATGAGTTTATGAGCAAAGAGCTTATGGATTGCTTGTACAAATAAAAACCTTTCCTTCTCTGCCATTTTTGCCTCTTCCTCTAGGCAATAAATGAGTAATGTTTAACAACTGTACCTCTTAGTGTTTCCTCTGTTGCATTTCTGTAGTCTGGTAGTCTGAATTTTCATTTCATAATGATACCAAGCCCTTTGGTTAAAAATTTGTTAGTTTTTGGGTTTTTTACCTCAGTGTATGTTTTCTTCATTGAGTAAAACTTTAGTGTTTTGTGAGCAGACAAGATTCTTGTCAGAATTTGTTCTTTTGAACCCCAATAAATTCCTCTTGCAGAAATCAGTGCAAGCACAACTGTGTCTGAACAAAATAAATATGCTACAGAAGATGTATAGTTAAGTAATTTTGAGATTAAAAAATCACTAATTATTTTCATACTACAAAAATACATAATAATGAGATGTACATATCTGGTTATGAAGAGATCATGTTACATTTAAACAATCCTGGAACTGTTTTAGTTACAAAAATAATCCTATTCAGCAATGAGATGCAGTATGATTGTGTTTTGCAAGCATTTTCTGATACTTTTTTCTTGAGAATCTGGTATCTTTTTCTTCATTGTGTTCTAAAGACTGGAAATTACCAGACATGTAGAAGAAATGAATGTACTATCATGTGAAAACATTTTTGTTTTTCAGAAAGAATACTGTGTTAGATTTTCCTCATATTGAGGTTATTCGAAAAAAAGAAGAAAGAAGAAAATTGCCAGGCCATACTTGTAAGGAGTGTGAAATGGTAAGTAGTGTCTTAAAATTTGGTCAGCCTTCCATTATCCTAACTCTGCTAATATCTAAGTGTTAAAATGCTGTTGAAATTATGAATTTGTTTGCAGCATCATCAGTGCTTACAGTAGCAGAGAAGTAGGTGTTTACCAAAGTTGTTTTACCAAGTTTTGAGTGAGTTGGTTTGGTTTTTGTTGGTTTGTTTGTTATATGCTGTAGTAACTGCATATAACTTAAAGTCTTTCTCTGTGTGTGTGTGTGCGTATGCGTATCTATATGATAGAAACATCTCTCATCATGGTTCTGGTAAGATTCCAGTAAGCCGTCAAACAAATATGGAATGTATAATGGGAGTTGGCATAGGACCTGTACAGCAGAGTGACTCTTACAAGAAACACCAGGTTTTGGCTGCAGATTACTTGCTTCCTTTCTTCTCCCTATCCTAGGTTCTGCTGATGATTTCACAGCATTTTTTATTTTAAGCAGCCTTTCCTTTGCTATTCTGTTTATCTTTTTTACTTTTACTTGCCTTCTTTTACTTGTCTTGCTGTTTTCCTTCTACTCCAGTAATGCTTTTTCATCACTGGTTCAATCCATTTTAAAGAATGACTACAAGCTTCTAAACTTTAGCTCAAAACTCTACTTATTCCAGTACCTGTAAGTTTCAGTAAGTTTTCTGTCCTGTTCTATTTATGTATATATAGGTATATCTTGATTTGTTTGTTGTTTGATTGGGATTTTTTATTTAACTTGTTTCTGGGGTCTCTGCATTTTCAAGTTATTGTACCAGCATAGCCAATGTGTGCAAATATATGTGCAAATGCATGCAAAAATACTTACATTATCAGGTTAAAATGTATCAAATTTTAGGTTTAATGTTACAGTTTTTCCTCCCTTTCAAATTACTAAACTGCTTTCAGATACTTGATACAGAGATAAAATATTGAAGTAATTACATGTGTAATAAGGACATATTTCATTTGGTCAGCAATAGACTTTCAGGCTGGAGTTAATTAGGCGATGATCTAATACATTATGACTGGCCAGAAGTGTGGATTAGTGACAAAATCATGGATTCTCTGGAATCTCTTTACTTTGATTTCCACACCCATATAGAAGCAACATGTTTCATAGATTCTCCTGCTCTTCACTTTATAGAAAAGTCTCATTTACTTAGCTGAAGAAATTTTTTAGAGTATATTTTTAACAAAGACTTATTCCTGAAAAACAGCTTTAGTAAAACTTCTTAAATACAAATAATTAAGTTTTACAGTCAACTATAAATACCATTTTCAAAAATATATTTGATTCAGAGACTTTGAAAGAAAATAAGATTTTGGGGGATGAAAAAAAACCAAACCTTCAGTCTATTTCTTTGCCTAGAGCCATGCGCTAAGTGTTTTAACTTGCTATCTCTATAAGCTACTGATATCTTCTCCTCCCAGCAAATCCAGTTCTTGTTTCCGTCTGGCAAGCTAGAGTGGTAACTATGGTGTTTTAGAAACATTTACAGCTCCAAGTTTACAATATTAGGTTTCTACACTAAACTTTCGGGGTTTTTGTTGGTTTTGATTTGGTTATTTTTTTAAGTCTATGCCATTCAAGATTAATGTCTTGGAATGTGTGGAATGTTTGGCTGTGTCATTGAACCATAATAAAACTAGCTTTGAATGAAATGCCTGTGGAAGAAGAGAGTATTAGAGCATAAATGATGCTTTTTAAAAAGATCTTGGCTTACTTATTAGTCATAAGGGTTTGAAAAGTCTCCAAAGTCTAAGGAAATATTTACAGAGTGGGTAGAAATCAGTAAATTGTTTCTGGCCACGTGCTACAAGCAATATGAGTGGGAAGAGTTACCTGTCATTCTGGGATGATGTGAGAGATTTAACTTCTGCACGTGGCATAACAGACTGATATCAAAGACCTTTGTAAGTCCTTATCTTAAAACTTTGTGGAAGCATCTCGTTCACTTTACAGTGTAGAACATTTGATAAGAGGTCTTGTTTTGGTTTGTTATGATTTTGCAATGCAATCAGAGAAAGATTGTATGCACAAATTACTAGTAGCTTGTAAAAGTAACATTTGTTAGTGTGCTTATTAAGTCTAGCTACGCTTTAGATAAGTGGGAGAATCGGACAGATGTTTTACATACACTTAGATTGCAAAAATTGTAAGTAACTTTGTGCTAAACTAATGAGAGTGACATTTTAAGGGTTCTCTTTCTGAGACTGCAAATTGCAGAGTTCTGTAAACAATTATTTTGCACTGAAGAACTGGCAGTTTATCCCGCATACCAGGATCTTGTAGTAGACAGACCAGTAATCTGAAATTTTGGGTGCAGCCTGCAAAAACATGAATCTCTGTTCTTGACCAGGAGACCCATATGTTACTAGGTCTGATTCCTTACTAATAAGGTCTTTGAGACCAGAATACATTCAGGTCTCACGCTTTGTATAATGGCAAGAAATCTGAATTGATTGGAGACTGGGGAGAAAGCATACCTCTGTTTCAGGCAGAGTTGCAGTTCTTACAGACTACCGAATCACAAAGTGGAACAAGTCTACTGTACATGCAGTTTTGACACTGACATTTTCAGAGCTGTGATTACTCTTTTTTTTATAGAGTCATCAATATAATTATGTCATGATTTTCTGGAGGAGGATTTTTATGCCTATTTTATACTTTGTCTGCCATCTAATAAGGAAAAAAAGGGATTTATTAGTGTAGTTTTCCAAGTAGTAGGTTTTCCAGAATCCTGCCAGAAGATGGTGACAGGAAGTAGTCTCTATTGAGAGAAGTATTCTGTTCCTTTCCTGATTTCCCCAGTCTAGATCACTTTCCAGCTGATTGAATGAGGTTTTAAACTTTAGCTTACTTTTTTGAATTGTGACACTATCATTTCAGTAGAATTGTTTTATTACTTTTATGAGGGTCAGGTCTCTTGTGCAATCCAGACTGTGACTGTTGTCTTACCACTTGAATCAAACAGCGCGTTTGCTTTGAAAGCATTTTGGCACTTTGATATCAAAGTGCCAGATTGCTATTTCCAGGACATGCTAGCTAGAATCATAAACTAAAACAGTAGAAAACTGCCTGAAAAAAATCAACATATCTTTCTATGTTTCTACTCATGGGAACACACAAGAAAAAGTTTGGTGAGTGTATAGACTTTTCTTATTGCAGTTTCCACTACAGATGACAGGCATGAAAAAGTAGCTGATTTACAATATGCTCTAGAGAATGCCCAGCTGGCAGAGAGTTTCTGGAGTCCCAGTGTCAGTCAGCCAGTCAAACTAGCTCTTTATTTGAAGGTAATTAAGTAGGAAGCATTTTGACTTAATTTGCTACTACTTCTGTAAATTTAGACACAGGAAATAATTCTGCAGCATGGATTTTTGTAGTGTGTTTTCCCACTTTTTTATTTAATTTGCAAATGGGAACTGAAACTTAATTTATTAGAAAATTCCCTCTATTTCAACACCTGTGCTACTTAGCTTTGTAAAAGCAGTCAGTAAAACTGTTGACATAAGTAATTGTGCACATGCCTAAGCCTTGTACCTATGGTATGTTAAAAGATATAAAAATAACAAATTTGCCACCGTAAGGTTGTATTTAATCTGTAAATTCAGTAAGCTTTTAGGATAATGGCCAGGTGCTTGTCATTCGGATAATAAATCTCTACTTCTGGCTTGCTTCACCATTATTTTTAGATAACTGTGTTAATGAACAGTGATTGACAATGTCATTGTGTAAAGTAGTTGCTCTATATGTATAAATTTGTTAACTTGGATTTTTTTTTCCTAACCTTCAGTATTATGCAGACATTCCAGAAGAAGAGAGAGAGAAGAAACTCGCTTCCTGTTCAAGACACAGATTTCGCTACATTCCCCCAAATACTCCTGAGAATTTCTGGGAAGTTGGATTTCCTTCCACCCAGACTTGTGTGGAAAGAGGTTTGTGCAGAAAAGGCTTACAAAGCACTTTTAAAAGCTGATTTTTCCTTTTTTCCCTAAAATAGTTTCCTGATACTATCTCTAGTTCATAAAGCAGCCTTTCTCTCATCTCTTCTCTCAGTCTTTTCTATTTTGAATAATTACTGTCTTATCTTTTTAGTAGCTCCTGTACTACTAAGAAGGGCATATAAGGAAACTTTCTTAGAGCCTAGACAGAGAAGGCAGAAATAATTGGGATTTTCATAGAATTTAATTAGAACCCTACATGTCTTTGAACCAAAGGAAGAATTGGGTCATCATTTTCAGAGGCAAAGGCTAAAAGGTTGTGCTTACTGAGGAGGGACAGGCAACACTGTTGATGTCCTTTGTATCTTTGGAGCCCCATAATACCACATGATAATGGAAACATTGAAGATAAGGTGTGATTAAATAGGTCTTAATATATATACCCTGCTTGTTAGCAACACTGTGAAACTGTGGAGTCTGGGCTTTTGGGTTTTTGTTTTGTTTTGTTTTTTGACTTCTCTTCACACAGAAGATGGTTCTTTCCTAAATAATTCTTCTAAATCCTAGAGCTTGATATAAAATGAGTTTTTACTCGTGATGTTCAGACATAGTGAGTTTATAGTGTACTATATATACATTTCCTCAGAAGTGGTGAATCTCTGAGGTAAGGATAAGGAGCCTACATGAACTCAGTTTGAGTAACTTATATCTTTATTTGTGTGTATGTTATTAGCTGTGAAGCATTAATCTTCATGTATTTTTATCAGTTCCTATAACAGTTTCAGGGCAGGCATTGGATAATGTAGTCAAAGATGTGTATGTGTTCTTGTGTGATAGTGCTGCAGTATCATCCTTAATCTTTCAGAAGAGGGAGCCTTGATTTTTAGGGACTTGCATAACTTTTGTAGTGCAAATCATACTCCTTTATCAAGATACATTGAGTCAAGTTAATTTGAATTTGAAGCTGTATTTCCAAGAACTATGTGTATGTTTAGAACTTTAAGCCTGTCCCTCTCCCCCTTCATTGTGGGGAACAAATGTCACATTTGCTGTTGAAGCTTCCTTCGAGTTCTCCCATCCACTGCAAAGGGTTAAGCTAGTCACAGAATTTGCAAGCCATTAAGCTTCTTTGGCTTGGTTAGACTTCAGGAGGATGGTTCTTGTTTTTCCAGCAATTTGTCTTTGGTATCACATAAGGAAAAGTAAATCCCTCAGTCCAGCTAGCCAGCACCTCAGGAATGCTGCATCATTGTTCCTTTGTGACTAGTCTCTTTCCTCTCTTGTGTATCCAGTTAGATGGGGCTTGGCTGAGGCTAATCCATTCCTCCTTTACCCTAAGCAATAAAAGAGTTTTCACCACTCCAGAACCACCTTTGGTTCTTGATCGTTATCTTTAAAGATGAACAAATCATATGCTTCCTTTTCTAATCTGGTTGTCTCTTACCTGTTCCAGTCATTGAGAAATCTGGTCTAAACTAGACATGTCTATTTATAACTTCATGTGATTTGAGATAGCCTGTTAGGGAGATTCTTCGTTACTACCCATTTGGAATCTGCTTGCAACCTCATTACAATGAGCTTCTTGGCTATGTCCTTGTCTGATAGAGTAAGAACTGTTCAATTGTTAATGGTCCTCAACTGACTATGAGACACAGACTTTAGCCCAAGCCTTGCTTAGTAAAAAAGCCGTATTATTCAAGAGTGTAACAAGAACATCAAAATGCCAGAGAGTTCCCATGATGAACAGTTGCAGCTCTCACTCCAGAGTAGTGGGGTACAAAGGATGTATGTTCTACTTCTTATTGGTATCTTGAGCCAACTGTGGTTTGTGGTGTTTTCTTTAAATAACTGAGTTGCATAGACAGCATTTTTTAACTATGAAGTAGGAATCTATTACTCTCACTTCAGCGGATATTAGTGCTGATAAACAGTAAGGGTCTGACAAAAGCCAGGTGCTGTAACTGATTTGCATAAAATGTCTGCTTACTATCAGTATTAGCTGAATTGAGCACATTACAGGAATTTTCTATGCACTTTTCTTATCAGAAAGCTTTCAAGGTGTGTTTGACCCATAGGTTTATGTTTGGTTTTTTCCAGATGGACAAGTTTTTAATAAATTACCTCAAAACAGAGGGATGTACTCTTTAGACCCACAAAGCACCTGTGCCTGAAGTTTCCTCTGTATGATTAGGAAATACATTTTTAAAAGTAACTTTATTAGTCAACCGAATTTGCAGTACTTACATACTTTGTTACTTTTATGTAAGATCTTCTGTAGAAAAAACAATGAAGAATGCAATTTTGTTTTCAATAGATGAACAATTCCATTTATAGATAAACAATGTCCACTCTTCAGTATTATCTGTCTGTATTGCATTACTGTGCAGTCATCTACTAGAAAGCAGCTGAGTGTTTCCATTAATGATATTGCACCCTGGGATCTCTAGCTTTTTTTTTTTTTTTTTCCAAGTGAGAATCAGTTGCCACAGGGGAAAAGAAATCACAATTTATTTTTTGAGGGTAAACAGAAAATGAAACTAAAGTTATGCATGTTTCCTTATGTTACATATCTTATCTGAGATTTACTCTTACTCTGTTAAGGATACATTAAAGAGGATCTTGCTCCCTGTCAACGTCCAAAAAGACGGCAGCCTTATGCAGTGATGTTTTCTCCAAAAGGCAAAGAGCAGAAGACATAAAGGATGGGGAAGTAAGGCACACCAACTTGAAGAGCATCCTTGCTGCCCTTAAGATATTTATAGTTAATATAAACTTGAAATAAAGAGCTGTATTTTCCACAATGATAGATAAATAGTTTCATTAAATATGTAAATTTTATAAAATTCATTTGAAAATCTGATGTACCAGGAAACAAAACTATTTAATGTATGTTTGTTTCATATTGTACTAATACATTTTGTATCAATTTTTGCACCTGTCAGACAATGAGTCTCCCTTTTTTATTTTCCTTTTTTAAGTCAACAGCTAAAATTCCAACAGTTCCTGTCTAAACTTCATGTCAGTGAGTAACTGCTTTGAAGTCACTGAAATCAGTTGTTCTTGCAAGGTCTAAATGTTTGTCAGTGGGAACAGAAATGTATTTTTGTAGGGTGCTTTTATTTTGCACTGGATTTTTCAATTTAGCCTTTCTCTTTTGGCAATAATGGTTATATCAACTTCTAATAAAGCTCTATTAAATATGAAATGTACCTACTGTTAATGTTTTGAAGGTATGAAAAACATGGTCTAAGTGTCTGTCTTAAATTTTGTGTTTAATATATAGCACCATGTTTTCCTCAGAGTTTAAGAGTTTAACTCTATCCAGGATATTTTTGATTTTGTCTTTAATTTGGATCTTCTTCTCTATGTCTCACTTATTGATGAAGAGATAAGCATTGTTATTTCTAAATTTGGATGACACAGAGTTCTCCTAGGTGATGAGCATTGCTGTCTGCTAGGTCACGAAGGATTCTCCAGGGATATTGTAAATAAATCTTTTATAGCAGGCAATATAGTTTCATACTTGAATTTGGAGAGTAAGAGCATACATATCACAGAGGCAGGGTAATGCTTTCTCATAGTTAGGCAAGCTACTGAAAGATACTTGGGAATAAAGTAGCATTCTAGGATAGAATCAAATATTCAAGCAGCACACAATCAAGAGTTAGACTCAACCAGTGAGAGCTCTCTCTAAAAAGAGGTCATAAACCAAGCAACTATTTAAATGCCTTAAAACTAAAAGAACAGAAAGTGTAGATACTTCTGGGGGGAAAAAAATATATATGAAAGTATCTGTACTTTCTGTTCTTGTATTTCATATATATATGTGTGTGTATAAGAAAAATATATATTTAAAAACTTGGTGGATTGGACCATTTAATTCCAGGTGTAGTTGTACAGGAGTTGTGGTAGGTTCTGCTGGTGGAGAGGTTATGGCATATGCCTAAAAAGAAAGCTTAAAAAAACCCCAAAGTGATTAATTTAACATTAAGTAACACAAAATCCTCTTAGATTGGAATCACAGGCCTTGCAGAAAAACAGGAGGCAGGGTATCACTAGGTGCTGCTCCCATCCTACCTGCTTACTTGATTAATTGGCTTAAGCTTTTCAAAGGAATATATCCAAAGCAATGGCAAAAGTATAAAGCCAAATAACCATTAAAATCTTTAGTCATTCCCATAAATACTAACACTTGCTGACAATAAATGTTTACACACTATAGTACATTTCTTGGAGCAGGTAGTCAAAGAATCCATACCAAGGTAAGTCTGGGTTCCTGAAAATGAGAAAACTTTAAAGAAAATCAGTATGTGCTGCCAGAAAGGTGGAATTCTTGCAGGTATCTTGAAATTTCTTTCAAGACAACCGTTACATGCTCTGAATAAATATTTATCCATCAAAAAAGGAAAAAAAAAAAAGCTTTTGCTAAAGAAAGTAAGGTAGGAGGCTGCTTTTAGCTAGGGAGAACATTTACAAAGAAGTTAAGTCCAGGGAAGTGGAGGCATATTGTAACCCATCAAATGTAAAATTTGTTATGAAGTAGGCTACACAAAAAAGTTTCTTTAAAAATCGATTAGAACTCCTATTTTTAAGAACTGTCAGAAAGAGCAAGCTTCACAGTAAGTTGGTAGAGATAAGCTATTAAAGTGTAATGGGAATATTTAAAGGTAAAGTGACAAGAAAAGTTTGGATTTTTGCACTGTTGTTCATTGTGATGCCCAAGAACCTTTCTCTGCAGGGTGGGTTGATGGACAGAGCTGTTGTAAACTGAAATGGCAGAAAAGGTCAATGAAATGGGTGGCAGCAAGCTGCCAGGGGTGGAACACACTCCCACAGCATTTGAAAGTGAGAGAAGAAACTGCTAACTACCCCCCTCACTGTAGGCTGGAACTTGTCACTTAAAGCAGCTTTGATGGTCAAGGAGTATAAACTGACAATTGTGCCAGCAGACTTCAAAAACAAAAAGACTCCAAGGAGTGGAGTGCAGTGGATCTGCATCCTGATGAGCTTCAATGGAGTATTTGCAACAGTGGGATAATTGATAAGAGTATAACGTGGTGTTCAGGTCTATGGATAAATATGTGAAAAGTTGTTGTTTCTTAAAGGCAAGTCACTCTGATACAGTCTTTTAGACTCTTGGAAGATGTCAAACCATGATTCACCTGACAGCTCATAGTAGAACCAGCCTGTCATGGTATGAAAGAAGTTCTCTCCTATATTACACCCATGTAAAAGTATATAAATCACCACAGCGGAAGGAAATTACAGTGGAGTTCTTGTAGAACCCCTTTACATTCAGCCTATTTGTGTTTTGACAAAGGAGAGAGGGCAAAGTCGAAAGCTGGTTAAATTATTCACTGTTGAAGTAGACCTGGAATATAGAAGAGAAGGGGAGAATTCACAAAGCAGAAGGTAAGATTCAATCCCTTTGCACAGAAGAAGAAATGTGATAGATGCCAATAAAGTTATCAAGTGTGGAAGCAGTAAATAGGAAGGGCTGCTCACTAAAGGGAAACAGGTTTAGTTAAAACCAGTTAGAGTCTGTGAGGATATTACTACTCCACTAGAGGACAGTAAGGAACTGCTTTGTGCTTACAGCAATGTAAAAACTACTCTTTCCTCTTTATTTCATCAATTTTTAAGGCTTCAGTTGCTCTCAAAATTTTAGGTGCCTTGCTTACCTGTTCTAATGCCAGAAAAAATGCTGCACTATTGAGAACCAGACTTCATCTTGACAAGAGATCAGTGTTCTAAAATCTAGAAACAAAAATAAAACCTGACTGATTTCCCTTCAAAAACCAAGAGAAATACCTAAAAAAATACCAGAAATCTGAGCAATTTTTGTGTACCAAAAGAGATGAGTGAAATGTATAAATTTTAGAAATTCAGTTCAAGATTTCTACACAGCTTACCTGTATTTTTTAGCAAAATCATAGAATCACAGACTGGTTAGGGTTGGAAAGGACCTTAAGATCTTGCAATATTGTGTACTTTTTTTCCAAAGGAAATGGAAAGAAAAAGGGAGCCAGTCACACCCAGCAAGGAAAGTCTGCTAAAAAAGTAAATTTAAAGATTGTTACATTCATAATTAGCATTAGCCATCTTCGCTTGCTTTATGGCATGGCAATGTGCTGTGATCACAGTCAGCTGTGCTGTGGGAGGAGTGGACTGTGTTCTTTAATGAGCTGGTTTTTTACACATCTGTAAATGGTGAAAAAGAGAATTTTGGATTTTAAGCCATAAGCTGGAGTAGGCTGGTGTCTTTGGAGGTTATTGGGACAATTGACTAAACCCAGTGTTTATAATCCAGGTATTCATATATTTTCTTACATGAAGCCAATACTCAATTTGAGAGAGGGGGTAGAAATCTCTTCAAGTGTATCCAGGTATGAGTGCCCAAATAGGGGTCTCTGCATCTGAATAGCAGTGCCTGTTGGGTCACAACACAATCACCGGGCACTCCTGCCAAGATAGCCACAACTGTCTTCTGATTTCCTTTCCTTGTCTGTGATGGTGTCTTTGGATTCATGCTGCCTCTTCTCATTTTGTGAGATAAGGGAAAACTCAGCATCATTGATGCTAGGATTTATGTATCTTTTTTAACAGATATGTAGATATCTAGCAATATTCCATTAGCCATGACCAGAAGAACTTGAAGACTTGATGTTTGCATAGTAGCAATCCATAAAGACAGTAATATCTAAACTCTCATCTGTTTTACATCATCAGAAATTACCCCTGTTGGAATGGGTTAAAGTGGTTTCTGAAAGCCAAGTATATCTTAACTTGTATCCAAGGTAACACTCAGGGGTTCCAGCAGAGCTTCTTGCGGCCTACTGTATTCCTAGTGCTTCTTAGCATGTATTCAAGTTTGTGATGTTCAGATATTGGCATAGGCCCAATGAAGAGCCTTCAAGTCGGTGGCTTGGTGTCATTCCCAAAACCATAAAGATGGCAAGTTGATGGCTTTAGCACATCTAGAGCACTATCTGTCCAGGCTGCAAAATGATCGCAGCTTGAGAAGGAAACCTTTGATCAGAAACCATTTCTTGGGCTGCTTGGAGCCCAGAAGTCAGACAGATTGTTGATAAAATGTCCGCAGGCGAGCTGTGTTTCCTGCACCGCCTGCAAGGCCAACTTGGTCATTAGCTGCTTCTAATTAGTTGTGCTTTTGAACTTTGCCTTTCTCACGCAGAAAGGATGAATAGCTTGTCCCCGCTGAAGCAAGAGGAAAACAGTGTCTGTCTGCTGATTAATGGAAACCCCTGTCAAAAATAAACAATACAAGAGAACAAAATTACAGGGAGCGAAAGAGCAGAGGAAGAAGAGGAGGGAGGGGAAGAGAGAAGAGGAAGAAGAGGAGGGAGGGGAAGAGAGAAGAGGAAGAGGAGGGAGGGGAAGAGAGCAGTGAGGTGTTCATTGTTGATAGGTCACGGGGTATCAGTGGACTCTTAGAAATAATCAACATTAAAATCTGCCTGGCCTTGTCAGCCCTGATCCTCAAAAAAAGAGCTTTGCTGTGTTCAAATAAATCACTTGTAAAGCACTTTGAACAATGAACTGATGATACCTTTCTTTAAAGTGTCTTAGTGCAGAAAGACTGCTCAGTCTGAACAGGTTCAGTCTTTGCTTTGTTCCTGCACAGGGTGAGCATAAAATTTCCAGGAGCATTCTGCGTACAAGTATGAACAACTAGCTAACAAGGGAGGGAGCAAAGCAGTGCAGAAATAAGCCCAAAATTCGACTCAATGGAAGATGGACCAGTCTTACTTCATGTCCATGTAGAGCATGGATAAAAACTGAAATGTAAAGCTTTTTCCTCAGAATTCCTCTTAATTCCTTAGTCTGTGCTTTGAGTGCAGTCTGGGAGGATAATTTGTGTTCCTGTATGTCAGCACATGGAAGAATTACATGCTACAGAGGACATAAACAGTGTTGTCTGCTGTGAATTGTTTTACAGATTACAAAGTGATGGCTCAGCACAGGTTGGGTGGCTGTGTCTTATATGAAGATACACAATGCAGTTTGAAATTATGAATGCTGTAAATGTAGATAAATTTCTTCTCCCCTCGATGGTCATATGAGATTTTTCCTGGGATGCAATTGTCTTCGATCTCCCACACTTTTAAATCTGCTTCTCCTCTTTAGAATACTTCTAGGATACACGTGTGGCTAGACATTAGGCATGCTGGGCACAGCACTTGAGGTGCAAGTGTCATCGCAACAGAGCCACGTGGACTTCCAGGTGGCTGGGAGGAGTTTCTGCTTCATGTTCCTGCATCATACAGGCTGGGCAGAGACTGGACTGAGAGAGGAGAAGAACTTGGGGATGTTGGTTAACAAAAAGCTCAAATGACCAGGCAGTGTGCGCTCACAGCCCAGAAACCAGCCGTGTGCTGGGCTGCATCAAAAGAAGCATGGCCAGCAGGTCAAGGGAGGTGGTTCTCCCCATCTGCTCTGCTCTGCTCTGGTGAGACCCCACCTGCAGTACTGCATCCAGTTTTGGGGCCCCCAACACAAGAGAGACATGGAGCTGGTTTAGTGAGTCCAGAGGAGAACCATGAAGATGATCATAGGGCTGAAGCACCTCTGCTATGGAGACAGGCTGAGAGAGCTGGAGAAAAGAAGGCTGCAGGGAGACCTTAGAGCAGCTTCCAGTGCCTAAAGGGGGGCTACAGGAAATCTGGAGAGGGGCTTTTTACAAGGGCAGGTAGTGACAGGACAAAGGGAAATGGCTTTGAACTGACAGAGGGGAGATTTAGGTCAGATATTGGGAAGAAATTCTTTACTGTGAGGATGATGAGGCACTGGCAGAGGTTGCCCAGAGAAGCTGTGGCTGCCTTGTCCCTGGCAGTGTTCAAGGCCAGGTTGGATGGGGCTTGGAGCAACCTGGTCTAGTGGAAGGTGTCCCTAACCATGGCAGGGGGGTTGGAACTGGATGAGCTTTAAAGTTCCTTCCAACCCAAACCATTCTATGATTCATTGTGAAGAGAGGCACTGGAAGTTTCCTGTCAAGGACACCAACGTCTGTCTCCCACACTTGTCAATGGTGGGAGACAACCTTGCCCAGCAGGAACTTTGAGAAGGACACTTGAAGAGCTCTTGTCCTTGGGTGGTTTTTGTCTGCATTCCAGCTGCAGCCATAAGCAAGGCTAATCAGAGTCTCATTTGTACCCAAGGCTCCTTTTTAACATCTTGTTTGGAAAATTAGTTGGAGCTTAAGGTCAACATGCAAGAAAAGCTTTTCATTGCAGGCAGGAAAGCTGATTTAAGCTAAAAGTGTATATTTCTTGGGAAGGCATCCTCAAACTAGAATATGTTGCCAGATCACATCAGTAACATTTAGTACATGCCTTCTGCACTAATAAGTGGCTATACTTGGAATTAGCCAATGCCTGAACAGTTTTAAACACAATCTGGTGACAGACATGTGATAGTCATACAAGAAAAGTAAGAAAATATCCCCAGAAATAACTGTTGGAAGAGTCCCATGTCTACCCCGATTCAACCCATGTTGTCTCGGACGATACCACGGCTGTGGGGTGGTGTCACATATTAATATATTTCAACTACTGTACCAGAATAAATATAATCTGAACGGCAATTTGGAAAGGGAGAGAAGATGTTCCTCTTTTTTCTTTATTATTATTTCTGAGTAGTTTATGTAGAACATCCTTAATGTTCTTACCTAGGAATTTAAACTTCAGAGTAGAGATCAGTTTGGTCTTTGATTTTTTATGGTTTATATTCACCAACTTTAATAACTGTTTTGAATTAATACTTTTTCACCACCTTAATACTTTCCCTGATGTTGTTTATACTTAGCCACCAGTTTCATGTGGAGAAGGCTTTAAAAAAAGCCCCAAACATAGTGATAGAAAAGACCTTTATATGCTTGTATTGCAAAATCAGTAGAAACAGACAGGAGTCTGTGCTGGGGATCAGACCCATGTGAAACAAGAAGCAGAGGAGACAAAACTCAGATCCAGTCATCAGCTCAAATCCACACAGTGCTAAAAAAGCACTCAATTCCCTCACAGTCAAAATTACCAACTCGATGAGTCTTTTTAGGGCAGTTTTAAATAAAGTGAGAATAAAATAAGGCTAGATAAGAAAGAAGTAACGATTTGAGGGCCTTTGGGAGTCCCTTACATGCACTTTACTTATGCTCTTGGGTAAATCAGTTGTGGGAAAAGATAAAGAGATTAAATACAGTCTTTGAAATGACATTCCTAATGACTCACCATTTCAAAGAGCTTGGGAATTTAAGCTGCAATTCAAAAGAAGCATAAAATGAAAAATAAAAAAACAGCTAATATTATCTTGGATAATGTGTATCAGATAATGAGTTGATAGTCTTTTAATGTTGAGCAGATGTCCTAGAGGAGGCAAATAGTTTAATTCAAATTTTCTTCTATTTAAGCCAGTTTGCAAAAACACAGGTACTCCTTCACACAAGTAGAAGGATTAACACAATTAGAACCAAAACACTAATAATTGCAAATCAAAAAAGGTGATTTCCTATTTCTATCCCATAGAAACATATGATATCTCAAATTGCAGTAGCATTCCACTTCGGAACAAAAAGCCAACATTTTCCACAAAATTATATCTAAAAGAATTGGGTTTGAAATATTCAACTTCTTGAAGTATTTCACTCTATCCTAATGCAGTTCACTGTATACCATTGCTGTCAAATTAATAGAAGCAGGCAAGAAACTCAAACTCATCATGACAACCCTCTCTGAAATCACTGTGCTCTTTCTTTGCATTTCGAAAGTGTTTTACTTCCTGGGTATCAACTGAATACTTCTGAGTTTGCCAGCCTGCCAAATGCACTCTCTTAATTGCTAATAAATTGTTAAGTGCTTGGCAAATCATTCAGACAAACCAATGAGACTTTTGAAGTTTAGTCCTAATAATTTGACACTTAAGCAAGGGAAAAAAAGGAAATATACAAAGTTGTAAAGCAGATGGTTTTAGCCACACTTCCTTCTACTTCTCCTTCGGTGTATAATAGATAAGCACATGAAATCATTGGAAATATGACTCTGTTCTTCCCTAGCCTGTGTTGAAAGAATTAACTGGTTGGGGGGGGGGTGCTGTCAAAAGGCCTTTTTTATTCCTCATCCTCTGGGTATTAACACAGAGTATTTTCTTCGTGACTCTTGAAAGGTATTATGCATTCCTGAGAAAGGAATTGCATGTATGTCCCATCTGCTACATCTTCTCCCTTAGTTAATGGAGACCATCAAGCTGGGGGAGTCTTGGGTTAGTGGTGCTTACTGGTGGAACTGTGCTTAGCAAGACTTTGTTAAGGCTCTTCTCCACACTAAGAATAAGCAAAGGATGCTTTTGTGATAGTTTTGTCAGGATATTAGAAGACCAAACAGTTCTAACACAGCATTGTGGAAACTAAGATTTCATAAATCATTACATGTGACCAGCACTTCTTGAAAAAGACATGCTGTGGAGACTGGTGGACTCCAGGCTGTGCCAGCTGTTCAAAGTTACTGCACATATGATCTCCTCACAGAAAGGGGTTTATTTATAAAGGCATTATGTTCACATTAAAGCAAATGTGAACTAGCACTGAAACAACATTTTTAAACCCACATTTCTCTTTGTGATGAAAACTGTTTCCAATTCAGTATATATAAAAATGGATTTTGAAAGCTTTCTCAGAAGAAAATGTCTGCAGAATCTGTTTATCCTAGGACTGAACTGGAAAGGACTATGAGAATATGAACACTAAGACCTAAGGCATTTAGTATCAAGAGACCAAAAGTGATTATTCCAAGTGGGTATGTAAGCTTAACATGACCTACTCTAGGGGCTCTCCCCTATGTCCCTTAATCTGTGGTAGCTCTTTTTACACCAGGCAAAGACACCCACAAGCTGTAGTAAGCACTGAGTCATTCTCCTAGAGGAACTGCCTTCAACATAGAGTTACAAGACTCTCAAGAGTCCCCTAAAAACAATCACTTCTTCTTTCAGCCACTCTAATTTGCTACCTAGAGGTGGCACCCTGCTTTAATCTGCTCAACTGCTCCAAGGCCTAGGTGTACGTACCTTTTCAAGAAGAAAACTGATGTTTGCCTGCCAAGGTCCCTCATCTGCACTCCTCATGGTAAAGTATTTTCCACAGCAATTTCCTATCCCTCTCACCACTCTGCATTCAGGCTTTTGGCTCAGACTAACTTGAAATGTTTTCAAAAGGGATCTTGTTTTGAAGGGAAAAAGCTTTAAGATGCTACAAAACATGATGGAGTTCAGCAATCAGAAAGCAAGGAGCGGTAATTCACATCCCGTTGCAGAAGCTTGGCTGTAGGTTTGGGCACTGGCAGAGGGAAACCCATGTGGAGGGGTTTTGTGTGGATATATTCTGTTTCCCCAGAGTTTGGGAAGCATGTTAACGTAAGGATGGCCAAGACCCTTCTGTCAGATCCTGGCCTATTCTACATCCACTTTCTAAACTCACCAATCTGGATAACCTACTCTGGTGGCTTGCCTTGAGACTTATACAACTGGTGCCTATTGAATCAAGTATGTCAAATTGGCTTGCCATATTTAAATCTTAGTCACCTTTTTCTGTATTCCTATATCCCTCAGGCAGAGGGAACTGCATGTTTTTAATACATTTATGCTATACACAAACCAAGAGTAAATCATGCAAGTGGAAAAATATGGGGAACAGAGCATAGAAAAATGAAATGATGTGATTATGTCTGTGGCTGCTGTCCCTGCAGATCTCAAGCAGAATATCTGCTGCTCTGCACATCTCTCATTCTTTTGAAAGGTAAAAAAAGGCTACAACATGAAAGACCTGCTGTTCCTTGGCCATGGCCGATGCCAAAAGGGAGAATTTTCCAGGGAGGATTTCCAAACTGCCCACTCACTAGCTGATTCAATTTTTTAAGGCTTTGAGATAATAGAGACTTGTTTATTGCTCAGAAGTGCCCTGTATGTAACTTTATATCAAGGAGGATTGATGAATTTTCAGCACGTGGCATTCCAGGATTTTCCTGACCTACTGACAGCCCTTCCAAGCTCTTTCTCTTCTGCTACTTACGTGTGCGCATTTAGGTATTTCAGTTGCATTTTCAGACCTTTCCACTTGCCCATTTTCATTGCTGCAATGATTTTGAGGGTCATGACCTCAGCGCCTAGCCCACGGTTGTTGCATCGCTAAAGCTCCAGCCCCTACAATCAAATGATTGTATAAATTTCAGCTTTTATTTAAGCAAAGCTTTCAAAATAACTTGGGAGATCAACAAGTTTTCCATATGTCAGACCTAGTGTTGCTAAGTTATGGGACAAAAAGCTCACCCCCTGGCAGAGTAGTGCAGGGGCATGACAACATATGGAGAGACCTCAATAACCTCACTGGGGACACAAGATCAGAGGAGCCTCAGCCCCAAGGGCTGGGGATAACATCCATCACAGCGAGACAATGAGAAAGGCTCTCCCAAGCACCTCAGACTGAGGGCAGGTAACACGTTATGGGTCACAGGGGAGCAGCATGTAGGACTGCACAAACTTATAGGATGTTATGAGGAACCAGAAGTAGCAATAAGAAAGGGTCATAGTGGTTTGGGGAATAATGAGTGGGGGAAAATTAAGGGATAAGAGGGGTCAGTGCACATCAACAGTGGCTGGTCAGTGTGCTTGTCTGGCCATGCCCTGCCTCTCATTGCTGCTGTCTGTGCTGTCTGTTCATTAAACTCCATCTCTAATTGTTTCCCTGGGTAGGAATGCAGGGGCTACTGTTGTTGGCAAGCAAGTGGGATAGGTGCATGGGCAGCCAGGTACCAAAGCAGAGATACACCCAGGCCAGGACCCCCTGCCTGTGACACAGCTAGAGGAGTCAACTGCCGGCAGGGCCACAGGAGCCAGGCCCACCATGGAGGGAGAATGTGGAGTTTGGGGTTCACTGCATGACCCGTCTGTGCATGTATGTGTGTCTGTGCAAAGGGAGATGTGAGCACCCGGGGCCAGCCGCAAGGGAGACTGAGTGTCCACGGCTGGTTACTGGAGGGATCCACAGCCTCTGTGTGTGGGTACATGCCCAAGGGGGTCTATGCCTGCAACTGGAGCGGCCTGAGGCCCTCAGGGCCCACCGATGGACCTTCGTCTTGATCACACACTGAGGGGGACAAGACTAAAGCTGTTTGTGCTGCTTGTGTGAGTGCTTTGTGTTCTACGCGTGCTGGGTTTGACTGGGGTAGTTAATTTTTTCCATAGTAGCTTGTGTGGAGCTGTCTTTTGGATTTGTCATGAAAACAGTGTTGATAATACAGGATGTTTTCATTACTGCTGAGCAGTGCTTACACACAGCCAAGGCCTTTTCTGCTCCACACACCACCCCAGCGAGCAGACTGGGGGTGCACAAGAAGTTGGGGGGGGACACACAGCCAGGACAGCTGACCCCAACTGACCACAGGGATGTTCCACACCATATGGTGTCATGACTGGCATACAGAGCTGGGGGGAG
>JANHGB010010544.1:10191-49336 GCA_026283785.1 Coracopsis vasa
GGAAAATCCAATGAAGTCAAAATGTTACAAGACAAGCTACTCTTCAGCTGTGAAGTGATGGGAAAAAATGGATGTGAAATAAGTTTCTAGGTTTCATTTCTAGTGAAATCACTAGTAAAACTGATCCAGATTTGTGAATAGTCTTGACAGCCCTAAAACATGCTTTTCAGTGAATAAATGAGGCAACAGAAATATTTCTAGGTTGATTTCTGAGCAACTTCTAAGCCCTCTAACAGTGTGCAGCACACTTACTAGGACTTTCAGAAATGTGTCATGCATAGGATTGAATTCTTTTTTTAATGTAAAAGGGAAAATGCTTAGTTAAGCAGATATTTTGGTCAATAATTTTCATTTATTACTTTAAATAAAACAAAATACTAGATTTGGATACAGCACTTGATAGTATTTCACAGCCTGTGAATGGAACAGAAATTACATTACTGGATTTGGAATAGGTGTCATGTTCTTTTATACATGAAGTAAAAGGCACATTAGTGATGTCTCTTTGACACTGGTATGACACTACTGGCTATAGTGTCCCTTTCCATTTACTATAAATTGCAATTTTTTTGTCAGAAGAGATTAAGATTTACAATTATTAAAGTTGATACCGGGTTGGGTATTGCTTTCAATGGAAGCATGAATAAACTATCGATATTTCAATTTATATTACTTTTCTTTGGAACATGTCCTCTTTAATGCCAATAATTGTAATTTAATAGTGTGTCCAGCTGGCACTTTCTTGATACATTGCCTTGCTTATTTGTGGTAATGATATTTTTGATATGTTGTCCAGAGATACGGCAAGGTATTTTAGATCACTCGTTGAGTCTTTCTCTGTTGTCATAAGCAGGTCCGATTCAATTATTTCAAGGTTGCAGTTTCTGCCTGTGAACTGAAAGAACTGACTGAAGTTTAAAATCTACAAGTTTTACTTGTCTGCAAGTATATTGCAATAGTGAAGTACCTGAAAACTCTCGGAGAGCCTGTAGCTAAGCTCCCCTGTTATGAATTATAGAAATTATTTTTAGAACTTCAACTCAGGTATTGTGTATGTTTTCTTTTCTAAAGCCTTAGGTATTTGGTTTTGCTGGAAGTCAGGTAATTCTTTGGAAAAGACAATTCTATCAACCTTTTTTAAAAATAGTTAAAACCCTGTTATCCGGTAGTAATATTTTTAGCAGAAAACTTCTGACTGGTTTGGCTGCTTCAGAGATGTGCATGTGCCAGTTCCTCACAGGGTTTTCTAGAATTTAGCATACCTAAAAGTGAAGAACCAGATAAAACCTCTGCTCTGCAGTGATGGGATCATGGATCAAGTAGATTTTTCAGATGGCTTTGCACAGATATGCTTCTTATAGTAAGTGCTCAAAAAGAGAGAGAGGTGTTTCATTTTGTTTGGGGTATTTTTGTTGTTCTGGGTTTTGTTTTTTTTTTTTTTTTTAAATAAGCTGTATTTCAATGAAAATTAGAAAGTTAATCTTTTTTTTTTTTTTTTTCCCTTCATAAGAGCATACAGGAGAGAAATCAGTAACTGTTCCAAACCCACTGTGTTTTTATAGGCAGATTTTTGCCTCCACACTTAGATTCAGTTACCGTAATGATTTTCCTAGTGGCAGCGTATTTCCTTAAGAAACTTTTCCACTATTTCTGAGACCAGGCTGTCTGCTGGCTGTTCTTCACTGCTGTGTTGTAATATCCTTGCATTAACTGCAGGTTCCTGGGACTATGCCATGGTTTTCATGCCCTACAGTCTTTCAGATGATCTCCATTTTGAATAGGCTTGGTAGCTCTTCAGGAAGTGGAGCAGTCTCCTCTTCCTTCCAAGGGCACCAGCATAGCTATTTTATATCAGATAGCATAACACAGACATACAACTGTTTGTCACATTTGTTAATTGAGATTGTTCTTTTTCCAAAGTTCAGTGAGTGAAGCCAGGAGCTGCTTTCTGCATCTTGTACTGTTGTCAAAACTTAGGGCTACTCTGTGCAAGTCATCTCTCTCTCTGTATTTCCATTGTAATGCTGTTAAAGTGAGCATAAGAATGATCATGGTTGGAAAAGCTCTTTCAGGTCTTTGAATGCAAGTTATTATTTAAGAGCTTCTGCTTTTTTAGTTCAAGAACTTCTGCTTCCCAAGACAGTTCCTAAGACCTGTTCCACCAGGAGATTTTCTTCTTTGTAGGAAAGATGTGAATTTTTGAATGGTCTTGCTCTGAATGCTCAAATGAATGCTGAAAGCTAAATCCATGCCCTGTTCAGATCAGTGATACCAACTTTTAAGTGCCATCGGAGTGCTATTGGGCATTAAAAAGGCCACAGACTGGGTGGGGCTTGTGACTGTGCAGTTCTTTTCTGTAGAAATTGTTTCTGCAAAGTTTGTTTGGTGGCTTTTGAATTTTCCTCTTGTGTTTTCTTGTTGCTGCCTGGTTATCTAGGAGCAACATAGGCACTGTAGGTTGAAAATTCTATATAGGCAGGAGGCAGAACTAAAATGAAAAGTAGGTTTTTTCCTTGTCAGCCATGTGGAGTTAAAGCTATATTTCATTCAAGTGAAATTGGGAGGGAGAAATGGACAGTGTTTAGGAAGACGATGTCTGAGGGAGAAGAATAGGATTGGTGTCCATGGATATAGCAATGAGAAAGCTGGGAGAAGGCAGAGGCAAGAGACGGTGAAGAATTTGCTCACCTCAAGGTTTGTTTCAAAATCAGAATCAGTGCTCTGCCAGTGTTTATTCATCATGAGGAAACTATGATATAATATTACGAGCTGTATGTTATCCTTGTGCCATGTTTCCATTCTGTATCATTCTCTTTCTGCTGAAATAATTGCAGTAAAGGATATGATGCACAGTGTCCTTCTGCATCTGTTCCAAGATCAAGTAAAGTGTAAGCATGAAAATAGTTTCTAAACTTTCTTCCTCAGTGTATTTCCTGAGACCAGTTACAAGAGGCAGTTAGAGTTAACTTTCCAAGCAAAAGGATAAATAATAAAAAAATCACAACCTGGATTTGATCATGAAGTTCTTGAGCATTGGCTTGGAAATGTACCTGCTAATGTTACTGGCATATTTTCTTCTTTTCCACATAAACATTCTTGGGATATTCAAAGCTAAGGCTGCCAAAGTTTGGAGAGGTTTACTTTTGAGTGTACTTAATTCTAACGACAAGAACGGTCCATTTATTTTGTGACCTATTTATAGCCATTAAACAAACCATGGCAAATGGATCTGCTTTACTTAATTCGCTACATTTGGTGGAAGATTAAGAGCATGGAAAAGACATTCATGAAAATAGGTATGTTTGTCTCTGATACCGTGCAAATCTCTGTATAATGCTGAACTGTATTTTTTAAAATTAAAGTAGGAGTTTACTCTGCAAGACAAAGAATTGAAAATAAAATACAAATCTTAATACTTAAGATGATTATTTGGTAACTACTTTAGCAGACCAAATACTGGGAGGATTTGGTTATTCCTCACTGTGAGCTATCTATGATCACACTTGTAAATCTCCAAAAATAGTATAAACATGAAAAAATGTGATTTATGTTCTGGTTAATTTTAATGATAAGAACACCACATTTTGAGGGGTTTTTGATTGTATCTTGTTTTCAATGTGTTCTCAACATATTAAAAAAGTAGATGTATTTTCCATAACAGAATATTTTTATATTCCCTGTGTTACAAAGCTGGTAACTGAAATTCTCTTTTTGCTTCTCAGGTTGTTTTTGAAGTGGTCACTTCAGGTCACCCAGGATATGTGGCTATTGATGAAGTGAAAGTTTTAGGACATCCATGTAGTAAGTACCTATCCACTATTTTAAAGCTAGCCCCCTGAAATGAGTGAACCACTATATTTCAACAAATGTGGAGCAAAAGATAAGGAGAATATCAGAAAACAATGTAACCGCTATAAATGTAGGCTGAGTACGTACGTGTTCCTAGCATTTGAGCACTGCACCTTATTGGCTTTGAAGACATCTCTTACATGCACCTTGTGTACAGCACTTGGCATGAGCCCCAGAGCCATCTAACAACTCCTTCAGAACAAAAGTCATCAAGATTTGTTGACCAGTTTTCTGTCTGCATGAAAACATCTGTGCAGCCACAAGCTGAGACATTAGTGAGAGCAGATGAAATATACAAGAGCTGAATATACATAACTTTTCTTTCCAAGGCTTAGAAGGAAGAAAACTCAGCTGGCTGAGGGCTGAGGCTTTGCTAAGCAAGGTTACTTAGGGTGCTTCATGAGGTTCATGGCTTAATTTCTGCACTGTTTCACTTCCTTATGTTTCAGGTAGGTTTCCGTATCTCATTATTAAGGATATGTAATACTTAACTATCATAAGTTCTTTTAAAACTGATGTCAAAACAAAACCTTGTAAATTAGTGCTTTAATATGGTAATCCTGATGTAACTGAACAGACTACTTAGATAAATGATGACTTCACATATCTGCTATTTGTTATATGTGTTAAGATCATAGGTAGAATTGTAGGTTGTTAACTTACTGACCAAACGACGGAGTGGAGAAAAAGACACCTAACTTCTGTGTAATTGTTCAACATATTGTGCTTGCATGCATTCTTTATGGCTTGTAAGAGCTGTGATTTAAAATAAAAAGTGGTTATCTATTAGTAACAGAGCACCTCATAAAAATGGCTTTAGTGTTAGTGGCAAGAAGATACAGACATTTCTTCAAATACAGAGACAGTTATGCAGACTCAGCAACTGTTATTTCGGAATCACTTAGTTCTAATAAACAGAGAAGGCTCTCATGTTGTTAGACAGTATTTGTGCTTCTGCATTTTGAATTTTTATGGTTCAGATGGGGTAAGTCTAAGGCAGCATTTTATCAGCTTAATAATTTTTCTCATACAGATTTTGAGAGGTTTGATCTGTGCATTTGTACCAATCAATTCTCAAAACCTGCAAATGGCTCTTGTTAGTGTGGAGACTGAGTTATACCCCATAGTGTGTAGAGTTCTGATGTGGCAGTGCTGAAATGCAAAAGCTTTAATGAAAAGTTCTTTGATCAAGTAATTAAAATGTTAGAAATTAAGACATCAAACCAGTTAAATTGTCTACAGGAAAATTGAAAATCGTGTGAAAATTGGAATAGAGCTACTGTGTGTCTAAAACTTTGCAAGACTCATAATGCTATTATTGCCAGAAAAAAGACTTTTTGGAATGATTAACTCTTTAAACACAAATTGAAACAGGAAAAATATTTGCTAGGCAGTTTTCTGGGTAGGATGGATGAAGACCAAGCAGAACACAAGCTCTAGGCACGTAGAACTGAAAGGGATAAATTGTGGTGGGTGGGCGAGGTTTTTCTTGTGTATGTTTGTTTTTAAGACCTAATGCCCCTCTCCACCCTCTCCACCAAGTGGGGTAAAAGCAGATGTAAAAAAGAAAAAATTGACTGAGAAATGGGGAACTTGCTGAAGAATTTACTGGTTAGTAAGATATTAATAGCTAGATAGGCAAAGAAAAAAATGAATTTGGCTCCATCCCTGGCAGTGTTCAAGGCCAGGTTGGACAGAGTCTTGGACGACTTTGTGGTGGGGCATCCCAGGCGATGGCAGGGGGTTTGGAAATAGATGATCTTAAGGTTCTTTCAAACTCTCGCCATTCTATGGTTCTATAAGTCTGTCTGTCCCAATTGGGAAGTGTTCAAAAAAAAAAAAGAAAGAAACAGTATGTTTAACAGGCAGTTATAATGAAAAGATTTTGTTCCGTGGTTAGATATTAATTTGAGCTATTTTATTCCGTCATTTTCTCCTTCTTATACTGCTTTGCACTGGATATTAAACAACTTTTTCTTGAATTCTGGTAGCTGGTTACTTATAATTCCTAACAAACAATTGCAGTTTCTCTCGGTGATAAGATCTTTTAAGAAAATGTCACCAACACTGTAAATGGTTGTGGTGCTCTGCCAGAAAATGTATGTTTATTTTGCCAGTTTACTGCTAGCACTAGCATTTCCATGTCTGAAAGTAATGTTCAGAGCCTGGCTTATTTGCTAGTATTAGTCAGTGCAAAAAGTCACCTTACCTGCAGTAGGATTTGAATGTTGGGAATGCTGCCTTTTCAGGGATAATTTCCTGTATCAAATTTCTGTGTTTTTCTGTGTCATGTGGTTGACTCTTTCCAGTAAAACAAAAATATACGTACTGTCTTTCCTCCTTCAGTGGACATAGTTCTTGTTTGAATATTTATTTCGTTTATTAGGTTATTTGTAGCTTTAATGCTTAAATTTTTACTGGAAATGTTTTCTTTTTCTAAATGAAAAATGAGAATTAATAAGGAGAATGCATTGTGTTTTGTTTGGGGTTTTTTTCATGCAGTGTTGTTGAAAATAATTTTATTTAAAGAATACAGCTGTAGTTGGTGAGAAGTGCTGTGTTAGTAGTTTAGCTGTTTTATGTGCTACATTTCTAAAGCATCTCCTCTATAGACACTGTACCTGGTTAAAATGAAAACTTGTTTCCCTGACAACATCAGTCAACTTCTTACTGTTTTGTCTAGTTGGTAGTGTAAGTATCTAATAGTTTGGGGGTTTTTTTCAAAACATAATTAGTTTCCAATATGATCTTTATTAATAGAGTGTTATTACAAGAGGGATGCTGAGCTAAGATAATTTACACAGCAGGAACAATTAAAGAGCATCCTTCTCTTCTGCTCATTCCCAGGTACAGAAGTAAACCAACATAAAATCTATGCATACTCAATAATTTAAACCTTTTAAAGAAGGCTATTTAATTTGCTCAGTGTGTTGTTCATAGCCAGTACTTCCGTGTTGTATAACTCCAGTGCTCTTACCTTCTTCCAACAGCAAAAACTCCCCACTTCTTGCGTCTTCAGAGTGTGGAAGTCAATGCAGGACAATTTGCTACTTTTCAATGCACTGCGAATGGTGGAACAGACTCAGGTGACAGACTCTGGTTACAGGTAATTTCTTTACTAATGCAATGATCTGCTGGGAGGAGAGTTTGTCATTCTAAAAGGAATGTAAAACATGAAAATGATAGGGCTGTCCATTTCATCAATATTAGATTTTATAGCCACTTTGCACTGCTGCATATTAGATATTCTACTGTAGAAAATTATACTGGAAGATTTTCTTCTCTTGTTCCAATGGGGTGCCTTATTTAAAATAAAGGTACTGTTTTTGTTACTTGTGGCGATCATGAATAAAGGCTAAGAGAAAGAGCCAAGGAAGGCTCTTCCTCTTGGCCAAGAGAAAGGCCAGTGAAGAGCGCATGACTTTCTCATGTCTATGCTGGCCAACTGCAGCATTACATACAATGTTTTTTTCTGTTTACCTCTATCTCTGTTTAGTATTTTCAGCTAGAATTGCATTGTTACTTTTTAAGTATGGAGAAGACCAGTATGACAGTCAGATCTGACGTTTTGTATTATAGAGCCAAAGGATCTTGCCTATATTCATTGTCTGTAATGTTTTACTTATTCAGTAATGTAACTTCTAGATAGGTGTCAGATCTTGATTTAAAGACTCTCTCCAGCTCATTTTCTTTCAGTAAAGACAGTCTCCTCTTACCCATATATGTAACCTTGTATTAAAACTATGCATCTAACTTGATCTCTTTTAGTAATGGGCATGCAAGTTTAACTGCTGCCTTGTCTTACTGCCATCATTCCAGAGTTGTCTGTCCTCTACAGCAAATAGTAGTCTGTATTTGGACTTAGCTTTAGGATATAGTAACCTCCAGTTCCCTATGCTTTCCATATGTGAAAAACAGCAGCTAGAACTGAGACATTGTCTGTGAGAAGTAAATAGGGATGCCTAAAATAATGCCTAAGGAGATCAGTCAGATGAAAGCGCAGTATATGGAGAAGGTGGAATAGGAATATTGAAGCAGTAGTAACAGGTGAGACTTAGAGATGAAATTCTCTATTTTTGTTGTTTAAACAATGTCAGGCTTTTACTGTAGTTTTCCTTTGACATTGCACTTGATGCAAAATTCTATCAAGCATTTCAGAAATGATTCATTTTAAATATGACAGGTTAAACAGATGAATAGTTATAAGAAAACCAGTGCACAAGTAAATAAGTAAAACCCCTTCAAAAGTGAAGACATATTTATCCCTATATGAATGATGAACTGTTATGTCTATCCAGAAAGAGCCTAATCAAGTACAGTAGAGGACAATGGAAATCTCTGTTATTTTCTTTTTGCAGGGTATTTTTAATCTCTGTGCTGATTTAAGGCTGATATTTCTCTAATTTCTCTAATGATATTTCTCTCCAGCCCTTTAAAGCCAGTATTACAGTGTTGAATTGGTAAAATTAGACTCTCATCTTTGCTAAGCCACTGAGATTTTTTGAAAGAATGATTATTTCCAGTCATGAAAAGAGTTTAGCATCTATGGGAAAATAGTGGGTTGTTATTTCATCAATGATAACCTTTGTAGAGCCTTTGAACCTGTGCATAATGCTCTCCTGTAAAATTGAAGATAGAATTCAATATAGGGAAATCCTGATTCCATTCAGTTTTTCCATATATTTCAGGACAGTATAACTTCAGCTTGAACTTTTTTGCATGGAATGTATAATCATGTACATGATTATGAGATTTATTTTCTTTTTCCTATATATGAAGAATGAGAAAGTAGAGACAGATTGACTTCTCGAGGAATTTTATCTTCCTGCAGGGCCACTATTTACTTATGCTGCCCATTCAACATACAGGTCCCTCTGGTAATCAGTCCAAGGTTGTGCAAATTCCAGGTGTGCCTTTGTGTAAGAACATTTTAAAAGTTGACAGGATCTCCTGTATAGCTTTGATTTATTTTTGTACTTGTTTGCCAGTTTCCACAGATGTCTGCTGCAACTTTACTGTAAGGGTGATCAGACAGCTCCATTTGTAGAACACTGCAAATCAAGGCTATGAGATACAGTTCCCAACAGGATTAGCTGTATTTTAGTGTACTAAGTCACTGTCTGGCAACAGATCCCTAGGCCTTGCAGCTCTCCATCAATCACCTGGGACCATCTGGTTTCATGGTGTGATATTAAGGAATTTTGTATATGCCTGCTTATAAAATCTCATGACACTGCCACAGGACCATGAGTACAATGCAGCTATCTGTAATAGCTGTCAGGAAACATGATATCTTCTATGTCATATGACTTGTTAAATGGATGTTAAAGATCCTTTCCTGCCCAGATAGAAGCAATATTCAACTACAAAACATCTTAATGAAAGATGTTCTTATGTACACCAGAGCCAGAATAAAATGAGCACCCTTCTCTGGAGACTTTTATGCTAGCATACAGGTAATAGGTTTTAGTGGTATTACAGATGGGTCATGCAATCTCTCTGATATGCCTACTTTGTCCACCAGTAATAGTAAGCCCTTTCTAGAATTATTTTGATGTTGTGGAGATTTTTTGTGTTGTTTTTTTTGTTTGGGGTTTTTTGTTTGGTTGGTTTTTTGGTTGGGTTATTTTTGGTGGTTTCTTTGTTGTTGTTTGTTTCTTTGGTTTTTGGTTTTTTTTTTTCCCCCTTTAGATTTATATAACCTTGAGGGTGAGCTGCAGTAAATACATAAATAAATAATAGTTGTGTGATTTCTATCAGGGGCTTCTGAGCATTTCTGCCATGTGAGTCATATGAGGAGGCCTAATCTGTTTGGAATTTACAATTCCAAAATATCATGAGATAATTTGCTCCCAAGTGATTTCCAGTACCTGTCATTTGTTTTCAGATTCACATTGTTAGTCTGAAGTACAGGTAAATTGACAGAGTGAAATTACAAACCCACTGAGTTCAATGACATTTCTGACTGCCTTCAGCAGTGGCAGGATTTTACTCCTGTACTTCTGTCTCTTTTATCTTGTACCTCTCACCTTGTATGTAGCAGAAGACTTCTGCTAGTAGTACAGAATTTTTCTGGCAAACAAATATTTTACTTTTTGCAGTCTTTTAGAGACTGTGAGGGATAGATTTTCCTTAAAACAAACGAATAATCCGAACTTGGTTGGTTATTTTAGTCTCATTCTCTTGGCTGATTAGCTGTTGGAAACAGCATAGATGTTCTTAGTGTAATAATGTCCAGTCTTTGAAGCAGTCTTAAGTGAAATCTGTAGATCACATTTTATATCCCTCCTTTTTTTTTTATTTTTTCATTTTCTTTTCAAGCCTATCCCATTTCTATTTCCTAGGGAATATGAAGTCTATTAATTTATGGAGTGTTATGGATTTTTTTTGCAATTAAAAGTGTGATGGGGGGACCACAATGTATAGTTAGCTGTCCAGATTAGACCACTGAGCAATGAAATTTGTTTCATGATGCTGTGATCCATATTTACTCTTTGAGGAGAGGGAAGACAGAAAGCTGTTTTCCTACTCTGCAGTGCAGTGTTTTGCAAGAGAAACACTTTTCCTGATCCTACTAGGCAGCTGAGAACCCTAGTGCATGAGCTAGGATTGTAAGCTTGTCAGAAATTTTGACAACAAATTGTGGGTATTTTCAGTGATATCATTTAAAGTCAAGCAAAAGGACTCAAGAACAAAACTCTGCATTATACAACTCTGGTTTTGTTTTTGTACTTAGTGTCCAATAAGGTCGTTGGCTAGATCGTATGTCTATGAATTCACGTCCCAATTAGGTTATGTTCTAAACATAAACATACTTTAAAAATAAATCTGATTACACTAATGAAGGCGTGTTTATAATTAATAGATGTGTCCCATCTGCTTACATTTCCTTTAACACATCTGTGGGCAATACAGGTTATTTCTCAGCCTGGATGACTCTTTTTTTATTGAATGATGGATTAAACATGGCATTCCTGTGCTCTTTCCTGTGTTTCTGCTGTAAGGATACAATATAGCCCTTACAGTGGGAATTATAGCAACTGCTATATTATTTATTTTGTTTTATTATTTCTTTTAATTAAACAAATTCCTTCTTGCTACTACAAGCTCCAGAAGTTGACACCGATAGTAAGATAAAGCACTAGGTACTAAAGAAGCTGAGAATCCCAAGGAATGGAAATACACTTCAGAAGGAACAAGCAAATAAACCCAAAACATTTGTAGGTGGGAGCCAAAGTTAGAATCTGGAAAGAAATTAACATGTGGAACACAGAACAGTTAATAGTCAAGTGAAAGCAGCTGAGACAACATCTTCTGAAAAGCTTGTTCTATTATTAGTATCTAGTAGATTGACACAAGAAACACAAATCTGTATTATAGAAGAAAGAGAGCAGAATTCTTATTTGGAAATAACCTTCTTTTGGTGCAGCCTGGAAGACTGAAAAAGCAAATATTTTGCTTTCCACAAACATCTTTGATCCAGGAATCTAAATTGTAGCTTGCAAGTTAGAATGAAGTTTAGAAAAATAAAGATATATTTAAACCCAGGTAGATTTCTTGCACTGCAAGCCCGAGATATACACATACGTAGATTTTTTTTCTCTGGAAGTGTATGAAGTTTGAGCTGTCATGTATTGAACATTTATATGTACAAAATATTATATTAAATAGTAACCAAAAAAAAATTGTTATCAAATGAAAACTGCTTAAATATTAAAATAAATGTTTCCAAGGCAATACTTGGGAAAAGTCGTGTCTCTGCAGTTAAAAGTTTGAACTTTTTGAGCCTACCTTTTTTAAGCTACATACTAACGTTTGTTGGTTTTTTTTTCCTTCAAAATTCCCATCTCATTCAGTGCAGGGGACATCCTCAGTTGATGAGTAGCTCCTTAGCATGTGGGTTCCTTCACACAAGTATATTTAGGGCTTCACTGTGCTTACTAAATACTATACAAATCAGTTCTGAAACCAGGTTTATTAATTTTCTAATGGTTTACTATAATCTTTCTTAGTGCTTCACAATATTAAGTTGTTTCTGTGAGATGGATTGATACGATCTTCATTTAATAGTTGAGGATCATAGATGGTGATAAACAAAATTGACATGTATTCCTTGTGTTTGGAAACAGTCTCTGAGACATCTGGACCTGATTCTCTGCATGTAAGGCACTGATCGTGTGTCCGCTGATGTTAGTTGCAACTAAGAGTGGCCAGTACTTTGGGGAATTGACCTTTTCAAAGAGTTTTTTTTTCAAAGGCTTCGGGAATATCACTAAACAGAAGAGTCCTGGAAGCACTTTAAGTGACATGACAGAGGCATAGTTTTACTATAAAACTGAATCTTTTGATAACAATTTCTGAAGATTTGTTATAGCATCCCTAAACATGTGACAGTCGCCTTTTTCAGGGAGTTGCACCTTGACTCTGTGGGTAGTCTTTCTTCAGGAGAGGTTCCTCAAACAGTGGAAAGCTACAGTTAATGAGAAAGAGAGGTCATCATTTTAGTGAAGTACTGTGTTTTTCCTAGCCTCATTCTAACATGTGGTTGAAATTCAAATAATTATTTATAAACGTAATTCTCAGGCACATAACATTCATTGCAGAGATACAGACCTAAGTGTAATAATTTGTCGAAGGTAAGCAAATAACAATAGGATCTCTGGATGTATCTGACAGCTGTAATAAATGGCATCATCAGACTTGCCAATAGCAAGAAGTTAATGGGTATTCTCTGATAGAAGGGGAGAGGGTGAAGTCTTTCATAGCTAATGGTTTGTGCATGCTGAACACATGCTACTTCATTTGCTGCCAACAAACTGTATAGTATCACTCTCATGGCCACTCTTCTCTACCCTATGTAAAGACTTTATAACCTGTTAATAAGGGATTTCACTTTTCTTCTTGCCTTTCTTGAAAGCTGACTTTCCCCTTATTCAATGTATATTTTTGTGTATCTTCAGTAATCTTTTGCTGAAGGTATGAAGAGTATGAAAGGTTTTATTCCTCTACATGCAAGACTGCAAAACCTGTATTCATTATTTATTGTTAGTCAAAGGTAGAGATCTAATCCTGTGTCAGAGGGAGTTCTGGAAAACAAAGTACTTTCTGTAGGAATACACACACACAAATGAGACGTATCAAAAACATCCTTTGTGAGAGTGTAGAACCAGTGTAATGACTCCTGGCAAATTATGAAAATAAAGTATATTTATAGGATATACAAAATAGTTTGCGTGTGTGCACAAATGCTTCTTTATGTGAATCACATGAAGTATACCATAAGGTCCAAGAGTTTTGTGAGAATTTTTTGTTATGCTGTAAACTCTGAGGCTTTCATATAATTGTGATTTTCATTGCTACATCTGGAAGCTCTTGAGGAAAAAATGTTTCATTCTTGAGTGCTAAGATAATGAAGCAGTATTTTACCTGTTAAAATTAAATCATATGCATATGTAACAACTTAGTAACACAAACAGGTGGAACTATTAATGTAAACTGTACAATGAGGTAGGCCTAAAGAAGATGTTCCTTTGAATATTAAAAAAATGGTATGGGTTTGATCAGCAGGTGCTTTTGTGTATTGTGGGAGTGTCAAGTGGCAGCTTGACAAACTTTGTTTGCAAGTAACCTGAAAAGTCAGTAGCTTTTCATCCTCTTCATTTGCTGAAGATGTCGTCTTACACCTTATATCTATAGTGTCAGAAGTACCACTTAAGAGAGCCGTTATTTTTATTTAGCAAGGACGATATGACACTTGGACTTTAGACAAAAATCTTATGGTCACAGGTAGTTGTTCTTTTTTCTTCTTCCTTTTTCCCTATTTTAGAACTGTGTCTCAAGTATTCAGAAACTACCAGATACTAATGAATTGACTACATACTACACTGATGGCAGAAAATTTGCGGACATTTTTGGACATAAGCAAGTTAGAGGAGATGCAATTAAACTTATCCCTTTCATCCAACCTTATCCATTCCCATAGATAATCTCATTTGATGAAATGACCCATAAGAAAAGTTGTGCTGGGATTACCTTTATTAGTCTAACCTTTTTGACGTCCTTGTCTGAATTTGAAAGTGAAGTGATGAAAGTAGTCTTCTCTTTTCAAGAAACTCAGTGTAATGTGTTAATCTAATAGTTATTTTGGAGTGTTAAATCGTACAGTACATGGTGATTAGCAAACCTGAGATAATGGAAAAATTGACCTGTGGCATGGAGGGCTGGTTAAATTTAAACTTGTGTTTTAAGAGCATGTTAGGTATGCCTGTTTCTGGACTCTGAAGACTGCCTTGATATGAAGCACAGTTCAGCAGCAGTAGAATCACTTAAGGACGCATATACGTTAGGCAATTGATGAAGTAAATTCAGTAAGCTTTCTGTGCTATGATCTTGGACCTTTGGAGAAAAAAAAAAGAGTGACCTTTACAATGAATACTGTACTTAAAATGTACAAACTTACTATTGGAGGGTATCGTGTTCTAATTGGAGTTGAATGGGGGGTTCTTTTTTAAAACCAAGGGCTGTTGAAACTTCTTTGAGGCAAGGAGAATCAAAGTGAAGATTAAATTAAATTAAACCCAAAGGGAAAATGACAGGAAGGAAAAACAGAGCATTGGGGAAAGTGTGTATTGGGGGTGAGAGCTGTGAAACTGACTTAGTAAGACCAAAACACCTCCAGCCAAACCCCTCTACATTAGCTTCCTTCTTACATGAACTAATATATACCTTATTTATTTAGCTTATTATTGCTATGGTTGCATTTATTCACCAGTTACACTCTCACTGTTGAGGAGTTTACGATAGTTTCCTTTAACTATAGGCATGTGTCTCCTCTTACCATTTATTCCTTCCATTTAGGAGAATCTTTTCAGTAGGTCATTGTCTCACACTTAACAGGGCATGGTTTCTCATCGTGAAATGTGTGTGCTACTTTCTTGGCTACTTCTTCTTACTTGCTTTGTAGGGCTTAGTATCTCCTTGGTTTTGCCTGCTATGCTGGTTGTTTAAAAACTTGGTTGCCCCCAGAAGACATGTTGGTCTTCCTGCATCCCATGTTGCTTTTCTTCCCAACAAGGTAACACTTTTCCAATGAAGAAAATGGGGGACTTGAGCGCACTGTTTTTTAACTGGCCTGTTATGTGCTTGGATAGAAAAGGCAGACAAATGCCTGCATTAGTATATTTTGCATTGTGTATACAGATGAAAACTATTCTAATGATCTTTACTTTCTCATTTTCTCCTCATTACTTTGCTCCTTCCCAGCCCCTCCATAAAGCCTGGTGTTTGTAGAATGTCAAACCAGAGTATTTAAAATCAATAAATAAAATAATAAAATAAAAAAATATGTTATCTTCATCTTTTTAGCAAGGTGTTAATCCTAATTCTTGACATTTTTAATACAAATAAAAGGATGATAAAAAGTACTTAGTGTTGTGTATTTCAAAGAATTAAGATACAGTATTAGATTAAATGATTTTATAAGTAGGGCTATGAGTTCAGCAAAATTCTTAGCAGCTACATGGATCATTGACACAATTTCTGTCCAAAGTATAAAACTGTCCATTACAGAGCGATTTCACAGTGCTCTGTTTTCTCCAGATGTTTCTGAGGATATAGCTTCCTACAAGTCATTTTGTATTCTATTGCATGCTGTTAAAGATGAATGGAAAGAAGATTTGGAATTTTTACATATTTTATGAGCACTGACAAATTGTTAGATAATATAAACTCTTCTCAAACACTCTGGAATTTACTGGAAAACTGAAAAATAGATTGAGCGGGGGGGGTGTGTTGTTTTGGGTTTTGGTGGTTTTTTGTTTTTTTTTTTCCTTTTAAAATATTAAAATCTCTGTGTAGTAACAACAGATTTGTTCCTGTCAGAATGATGGAAAACAATTTGTGCATGTGCAGAGTAACTGCTTTGAGTAAATTACACCGATTTTAATGACTGCAGGAAATGAAATAATATCATTGTGTACTTTCTGTGTGTTTAATTGTATCTTCAAATAGATGTCATTGCTTAATATTTGAGAATGTGACTACTCAATGCGTAACTTTAGTAATATTTTACATTATTACCTGGCAGCTCCAGCCAGCTTTTAGGCTTAGTCATAATAAACAGAGATTTATGGAGAGCTATATGATTTAAAGAAAAGGCTCAGTTGCCAAACATTAAAATATTGAAAGCTGAAATATTTTCTGAAAGGTAAAATAATAAGGTTTTGCTTGAACGCTCATTAGCTACACATGCAGAGTGCAATTCTGGCTCATAGCAGAATAATTCCAAATAGGACAATAATAATCTTCTTCCAGCACAGCCTCATTACTTAAATGAAATACACTTGTTAACTTACACAGATGTGTAATACAGGATAATCACAGGATCTGTGGTGGTTCTAATCTAGACTGACAAACAGTTGTCTTGGTTATGAAAGCAGTTCTAGAAATTCAGAGGTAGAGCCAACTATCTTAATTATTGGAATGATATGAACCCTGCAAAGCAATTTTGTTGAGGTATTAATTACTATTTGATTTAGGTTTTATACATATTTTAAACAAAATTACTTTTGGCACTGCTGATGTTATTTGAGATCCCACTGGAATGACTCTAATCACAATTTTATAAATGTGCATATTTGAAATTGGGATAATGCCGACCCTTTCTTTTATTAAATATATGAAAAGCTCCTTAGTCTACCTGTATGAACAGAGGGTGACTGACTGACTGATGGTTCCTTTTAAGTCTCTTCTGTCAGAATTGTTGAAATATACCCTGAGAGTGATTAATGCAGTGGTATTGCTGGATATAACATCCCAGAACTTCAATCCCTTTGAATTACTGCTGCATTTTTGTTAAAAGTATTTCTGAAAGGTTTAATATATATCTTGCTGTTAAATTGCTGTTCATTTAGAAAACTTAGAGTTAGTTCATTGCGTAAAAGAGACTTTAAGCCTCATTTAAATAACCATCAGCTTATTTATTTTCATTCTAGCTTGCCTAAAATGGAAAAATAATAGGCATTTTAAAGTGCTTTAAGATGTCTCTGCATGCATTTTAATATGATGGTATATGGATTTTCAAGCTGTGTATATCCTGAGGTTAAATTAAGATTATTTTTTTTTTTCATATCCCTGTGTATTAAGTAACATGTTGTTTAACAGAAAACTTATTCTTACAAGTGATTTACCACTTACATATTTTCATTAGTTGTCTTAAATAGTATTTTTAAAGATGTGCATTTGTTTGTTTGAAAAGCTTTCTCTGAGCATTTGAAAACGTTACGGGTTGCTCGGTAGCCAGTAGAATTTGTTATTTTCAGTTTTGGGTCTCAACATCTTGCAGTCTTTTGTTTTGTGGTCAAAATTGTTCTGCTCTAAGAAGGTTAGATAGCTCTGCCCTGGGGACGTGGCCTTTATAGTCCAGGCAGGTCTAACATTAAATGATTACGGCAGTTTCCTCTTTCCAAAGTCTGAACAGTTCTGTTCACACAGTTCTCCGAGTCCCAGAGGCAGGAAAATCTTCCAAGCTTAGTCTATGGTAAAGCCTCAGTCAGAGTTTCACATGGCAAAGCAGGGCTGAAGTAAAAAAGTAGAAAGAACCTTATTTATCTTTGAATTGTATTTAAAATAAACAAATAAAGCCCATCCAAAAAAAGAGAAGCATACTACAGATTTGCTCCAACAAACTATTTTAATGAGTTCTAATATAGAGTACCACAGTGCTGCATTGTAGATTATGAGTTTTGTATTTGTCTGTGGAATGGGATTAGTAAATTACAGACTTACCATTTTTTGTTTAATTTTCAGTAATCCTTGTGAATACTACTAAAAATAATAATTTGTAAAAAATAGTGTAGTGGGGTGAACTACTATGTTCAATAAATGAATGTTACTTTGATATCAGTAAGTTATTTCTAGCCATTATAAATGAATATCTATCGACAATCAGTACTGAGAGCTTGTAATTTTTCGCACCATGCCATTTGTCTTTTTTTGCACCAAAACATGCCTGTTAAATATGGAAAAGGAAATATTATTGACTCTCTCCTCCAAATTTCGGATAATGAAAACCATAAAAGTGACCACTGTTATACCTGTCCTGAAGACAAATGTGAATCACAAATAAAGGGAGAGAAGCTGGCCATGTCCATATAGTTAAAACAGAAGCCATTCTGTACTCAGGTTATGTTGTTCAGGATTTTTGTTGGCTACTGGGAGACCTGATGGGGGCCTGTATGGTAAGAAACAGTCCCCTCTGTGTCTGGGGCCAGTGGGGAGTGTGCATGCGTCATACTTTTCCGTGGTATCTTCATGAGCTGCAGCTAAGGCAGAAATTATACTCCTTCATGGCATTGCCTGGTCCTTTCCCTTCACTTTTCTGTCCCTTTAGCAGCATCCTGTAGCTTTTGTTGGGTGGGAACAGCAAGAAATAATTCTTAAAATATTCATATGGTTCTTCAATTGTGTTGTAACTCATGAGTGTCCTGGTAAAGTCTGGATGCAGTTGCCCTGCATGGAAGGGTGGTTGTACTGTGCCGGCTGGACTGCAGAGGGGCTTGTTAGCACTCTAAATGACCTGAGACAGTTTAGGTACTCAAATTAATCAGTGTGTGGCAGTATGTTGTTCTCTAGGGAATAACTTACCCTGTTTCTTGGCAGGATAAAGTAGCCTGTGTAAAGCTTCCTGATGTTGTGACTAGTAACAAGGAAAAACTAGCGTGGGTGGATGTAATGTAAGCACATGACTTGGCTGTGCATAGAATCCTTAAGGAGTCTGAAAGCTGAAGAAACGTACTTTATAATGCGGTTTGTGACTGGTCAGCAGCTCTGATAATTAGGATCAATCAGTTATTGTCTTAGGTAAAATATAATGTTGCTTTTAAGAAATACTAATTCTCCAAAATCATAACTAACCTGCTCTGCTTGCTTCCTGCTGTCTGCAGCCATTCTTGCTAGAAGGGTATTACAGTGGTAAAACCAGTAGTTTAGAAAGAGTAATGTGAAATGTTTCTTTCCAAGTGTTGTTTTTGGTAACTCTCATGCCATGTCAGAGAAGCTGGTTTATCAGCAACTCAGAATTCTAGGAATTTTAAGGAGCTGGTAATTGCCTGAAGTACTTCCCAAGTAATAATTTAAGACCGAGTAATTTTTAAGGCATAATAGTACATTCCTCTTTGGGCATCTTACAAGCCTTTTTTTTTTTTTTTTTTCCTTTTAAATAAGCTGTGCATCACCCATGTTTATTTTTGAAGAGGAAATAACTGCCTTACTTTAGAGTAATCCTATTTACTGTTAGTTGTGCTGCTTCTTTAGCATTTAATGGCATGATGAATTTTGATGTGGTTTTGTGATTTATGGATGAATTTAATTTTATGTACCTTGTACTTGAAACTGTCTGGGTTATAACTGGTATTTTAAGGGTACTCTCAATATAGTGGTAAGTAAATGCCATAATAAAATGAGTTTACTATTTCCTATATAGATCTTAAATTCTGCTGGACAAACTACAAACTCTAGGGCAGAAAAACAGAAATCACCAGCTGTGTCGGTGGTTTATAGCAGCTTGGTAGTGCAGGAGCCCTGCCCTGCTTGAAGCTTCTGAAGTCAGGAAATTCTACTAAAAAGATCTGATATCATTATATAGCATCAGACTGGGCATATACCTTCCTGAAGAATGTCTTTTGGGAGGTGCTTATTGGTGTTCTTCAGTTTCTTTTGATGTTTCGATGATGGCTATAGCCTTCAGTTTGTTGAAATATATATGTTTCTGTGAAAAGTGTGTCTTTCTTGTTTGCTTGTTTGAGTGAATGTTTTCTCTAGATTTGTATATGTGGGCTTTTTTCAGCCAACTCTTGTAATTCTAGTAATTCCAGTAATCTAGTAATTTGATGATGATATATTTTCTGAGGGTTTGCTAGTGTTCATAGAGCACAGGTCCTGTTTCATGGGCAGGTGGAACACACTTTCTGATGAGGATCTGAAAGCCAAGTCTCACTGCCCTCATCTTTGTGTAAGAGAACATGACAAGATGTCATCTTATGTCTGCTTCCCTCACTTTTTCACTCCTCCAGCCATGCACCAGATCACATGAGGGAGCAGGCTGGTAGCATGGGACATATGCTGGGCTTTGTGCTTCTTAGCTGTTACACATCTCGTTTTCTTATGCCCTGCCTGCAGTAGATGCACAATATGTTGTACTGAAGGTGAGACACTGCACAAGAGTAGAAACTGCCCAGTTCCCAGTATCACAGTGAGGAAGTGAGAGATGGAGACAGCTTCAGCCTTGTGGCCATTTGCCTGGTAACTCTGTGCCTAGTTTCTTCCTCCTGAGTCACTGATATCCCCACCTGTAGGTGCTGCTATATGAGAACCACCCACTGACATTTCTGTGCAAGCTGTGCAAGATGCATACACCAAGTAGCAGATGCAGAGCAGGAAGAGAAAGCAGACACTGAGTATGCTGGGTTTCATGTTTCTTTAAAAGAAATAGCTTTAAATATTTGTGTAAAGCAAGCCAAGCAAGTAAATGTTACATTGCTCCTAAATCTTTCTATTAGTTAATCTATAAAGAGTTGAAAACAGCTGTTCCAGATGAGTGGTTGCCCACTGATGATAAATGGTTTAACTCACATGGGAAGGCAGTAAAGTCTCACAGAGTGAACATCTGTAAAAGTAACATACAGACTTATGCTTTTGTCTTGCCTCCCCTCTTGGGGAGCTTGAGATAAATAAAATTGGTTGTCAGTATTTTTTTTCTTAAGTATGATTAACAATATTCTTTATTTTTGTTTCTTTACCTAGGGTATTTATGTAAGGGATGCACCACTGAAGGACATAAAAGTGTTCAACTTTCGCCGATTTGTAGCTCTTTTCAGTGTGGTAAATGCCACAAAGCGGGACGCTGGCAACTATCGCTGCATGATTCGAACAGAAGGAGGAGTTGGTGTATCAAACTATGCAGAGCTGATAGTCAAAGGTATGTCAAAATAAAATTCATTATTTGCACACTTGGTGCATGGAATAAGGACCTGCAATTGCTAATTCAGTAAGAGTATCACCCATAGCCTGTTAAAGTCGATAAGAGGTTCAATAAATAGACTCTGTTTATGTAAATCTTAAGAGTCTATCCAGCTGTAACAATGGAATGACAGAAGAAGCCAGAGCTAATTAACCAGTTACTTGTTGATTGTTGTTTTAAATATTTCCCCAAAATGCACTGTTTAGAACTGTATATCTTTCAAGATTTTTTTAAAGTATGAGCATAATACTGGTTGTTTACCTCCTTTGCAGAGATTGCTTTCTAAAAACATACTTACTGCAAAATATAAGAGATTTACACTAAATTGAGCACATAAAATATATATACTCCAACATATGCAGGACTGTTTTTAAAAACAGCAGGAAACACGTAAATAGAATGCATGCAGGTCTGTACATCCTCATTATAGAAAACTGTGCTAAACCGATTTTTAACATTCATTATATTTAAATTCCATTTTGCTTGCTTGTCTGTGAGATGAGCAGGTGTTGATTGGAAAGGAAGAGACTTGAGCTATGGGTTAGAATGGGGAATAATAGGTCACCAGTAGAAGATTCAAGAAAGTCATAATGAAGAAACAATTTTCCAAAAGGAAGAATATGGTTTTAATGGATGTGGATTAGGAAAAATGAACAGAAACAGGACAAGACAAAGAGAAGGAAGTTGTAAATAGCCAGTGTGTGAAGATAATAAGACAAAACAAATTGTAGCATTAAAACTGAGATGAACTATTTGAATGGACAGATGGAGAACAAAACAGTGGGTGAGATGAGAATATAATTATAAGGCATGGTGGAAGAAATTAGGTTATTTCAGTTCAAGCATGAAAAATAAAAAGAAATAAAAGGGGTGGCCAAAAATGGGAAGGTAAGCAAGGAAAGAAAGTGTGCACTATAAGCCCCAATAGGAATAGCATCTTTCACACCTAACAGCAGTGAAAATGAGGAAGAATGGAGACTGCCTGAAGGAGGCAGATGGAAGACTGACTACATCAGTGACAGGAGGTACAGGAAGTGGAAGAAGTTAGTTAGATTTATCCAGTTTCTTTAATTTAGGGAGTTTTAATTTATTAGTGCTCCTTTTGAGGTGTAGTAGTTGAAATTATGAAGTGTATCGTTACAGCATTTGTGCTTACTCAGATTCTTTCAAAAAATTTGCACTGGGCACTGTGGACAAGTGAATAGCCTTAGGGTGTAATCCCATTAACTACTTGTAGAGTGGCAAAGTAATTATGGTAATCCCCGTTGCCTGTATTGGAGCTTTTATGAGACCACCTGCACATCATTCCTTCTGACCTAAAAAGACCCATTTTAAACATTGTGCTGTAAAACCGTAGATGACTATACTGAAATAGCAGCATTAGGGGCTAATTAGTAAATATGCTTTTACATTGATGGCATATAATTAAGAAATTGTATTTCCTATTTTTTTCAGCGGCCTTTCTGCAGTGTTAGTTAACAGAATTCAAAAATAATGGATCGATTTTGGTGCAGCTATATCTTTTTTTAATCCATTACCATCAATAAATCATGAAAAATGTACATTTACCCATATTGCATGTAATGCTTAGTATACTTGGGAATTACTGATGGCTTAATAACAGTATGTGTAGAAACAGTGGTGTGATTACTCCCCTCTCTTTGTTGGAAACAATGAATCTAATTCTCTTCTCATTTACACTGGTGTAACAAAACTGACTTAGTAGGAATTGCCCTGGAACTACGTTGCTAGGATGACGAGACAATCAAACCTAGCTTTTGTAAATTAAACAGAATCAGTTCTTCAGTATTACTGTGTTCTGTTTCATTCTGGTTGCTGAATTTGTAACTCCAGTTGGAAATAAGTAAATTCTTTTTCAAAATATCTTTGCTTTTAAGTAGAGAGCACGTTACAGCTCTGTACAACATTCATTCTACTTCATTGTAGACATACTTTCACTAAGTAGGAACTTATTCTAAATAAATTCCAACTACTTACGTAAAGCTCTTGAAGGTTTGTAGTGCTGCTGTAGCATGGTGATGTGTAGCACTGGACACCAAGTACCAGAACTTTTGAAATCAGTAGAAAGGCCAGTAGCAGGTGCTGAAAAATAAACCTGAAATCACAAAGGAATAGGAATGCAATCTTGAAGATAAGAGATATGTAAGAAACTGCCTGGTGTTCTTTTTGTTCCTCTCTTTTGCTGCTTTACCTGAGCAGATACGGTTATAGCAAGGTTTAATCTGTATGGAGGACAAAAAAAAAAAAAAGACAATTAAAGAGCTGTCAGTTAATTCCATGTTATCTCATTAAAGAACTGTAAACATGATAAACATGCTGTCTAGATAATGTGAAAAAGCCTGTCAGTGAACAATTAGTCTGGCCTTAAACAAGAAGGAGAAAAAAAAAAGGGGGTATTTTTTGAAAACTTGTGTTATTTGCCTTTTAGAGGATGGTGAAATAAAATATTGATTGATCTATTTAAATAAATCCTGAAGGGGAGGTTTTCAATTTACTTGAGTGTTTGTTCTGATAGGAGAGGCTGAAAAGACAAGTGCCTTGTCATTGTGTGTGCTCAAACCGCACACTATCCTCATCTAAGTTTGTCGGAGAATTGGATTGAAATGTCACCTTATCTAATGGGAGACATGAAATTCTTGTCTCCCCTGCCTTGTCAGATCACCCACTTATTGTAAAAAACAGCAGTTCGTATCTAATAGGTGACATAAAAGTAATCAAACGTTGAGCAAAAGGGAAATAGTAGGGTGGAATTGATTAAATGTATTTGGTGAAGTAAATTAGACTTCTACACACAGTCCCTCGGTTGAATTTTTCTAAAAGTGGGCAGATCCAGCACTGATTAGGTTTAGAAGAACAGAATGAGTCCGTCTGAGCAGACATCAGATTATTACAGAGTTCAGACTGCTTATTGAGTTCAAACAAGGTAAATCTAGGTGTCAGATTGGCTGAAAGGAGTTTTGTTAGGTTTTTAAGCAAGGACATAGAAAGGTAGCCATCTGTAATGCAGGCAGCTTAAATGTCTGCATCTTTCCAAATGGAAGATTTAACACCAAGAACAGAAACAAACCTCTTTAGATATCTACAGCAAACAATTTATTCTGGAGGACAAAATCATTTTGGGAGCAAGAGACAGTAAGAAAATATTAATGGTTGGTTATCTTTAGTATCAGTTGTTCTTATACATTAAGTATGCACAGGTACTTAACATCTCTTTTTCTCTCTGCCAACTACCCTTTTATGCTGGATCCATCAGTCTGTCTGTACTCCTTTTTTTTAAGAACTGCTGGTATGAGGACTGTATATCTTTATGGTTGCTTAACAAACCCTGTCATGAAGTCCTGCTTTCAGATGCTGTTATTTTGACAAACTGACTTCAGGCTGATATTGTCCTTTGTGAGTGTGTGCCTCAGCCTGAAGGTTTTGAGAAAACCTCCAGCCAAAACAGATGAGATAGTTCAGCCATCTTAGCAAACTTGCCTTAAGAAAGTGCTGAAGACGCTGGCCTTTGAAGCAGGAACTTTTTTTCAGGAGGATAATAGTTAGGTCAAAACCACTGTTTTCCTGTTCCCGTGAAAGTCAATTTAAAAGCTACTGAATAAAACCCAAACTTGGAGTGGGAATTTAGTAATGTTTGGAATGTGGTGATGGTGACCATAGCATGCAGAAAAAATGAAAACTGAGCAAAGCTGAGAACAGGAAGGATAGATGAATTTAGAACACGTAGGTAAACAGATGCGGATGGAGTAAGGGTAGTGCAGACCGAGGCACCACTGTCTTTAAAAGAGAGTTGGCAAGTCAGGAATGGGCAATTCAGAATGTTTGGGTGTGGAAGAAATCATGTTTGGGGAAGAGAACTGTTTGTGCCTTGCTAGCATGGGTGGTAAAATCACAACTGCTACTACTATAGGGTTTAGCACGAATGCCAGCTAATTAGATTATTCCTGCGTAGGCTTACCGGTGTATAGTACAAGGACACTTGTTTTTCTGTAAAGTTTAATAATAGGTATAAAATGCAACAGTTAAATTTTTTAAAATAATGACTTTACAAGTAATTTCAAGAGCATTAGGATACTGGGCCAGATCCAGTTTTCATCCTAAACAATCTCAGTAAAGGAGTAGTGTAAAATTATCTCACGTGTTACGCACCATACTGTTTAGAGGTATTATTTAATTAAATGTTTTGGCAGGGATTATTTAAAGCCTTTTTTGGGAAAAAAAAAAAAAATCATGAAGAACTGTGGTGTTTCAGTCACCTCCATGTCTTTTGTTATCAGCGGGGATATTTGTTGCCCTTCATCCACAATTAAATGCTGTAAAAATCACACTGCTCTCCATCATTCCCAATGGCATGGAATCATTTGCATGCTAAAAAGAGGAGCACAATAATATTTATATATGTATATGTGTGTATATATATATATATATAAAAATATAGGAAAATGGAAGAAAATAGTCTTAAAGCTGTTTAGTTGATTTCAAGACTATACATTATGACTATAGATTATGACTATACATTCAAGACTATTATGATGATGTGATTAGTTTTATAATTATTAAGACCTTATTAGCATGAACATAGCATCAGAGATGATTGATGCTTCATTTTTATCACTTCACCTGCTCATGATGTGCTGAACAGTATCACATGGTAATACCATGGTATTGACTTTCTAGCAGTTACTATTTAATTTAGAAAAAAAAACCCAGATTGCAGGATTAGTGTCTTTTCCCTGTTCCCCTGTCAGTGAAGCCTGGCTCCATTCTCCCACTCACTCACCTCAGGAGAAAAATCGGAAAATATTATTGTTATTATTGAAGTAGATTTTTTTTTCCCCCCATTTTTTAAATTAGCTGTTCTGAGCCACCAAGAAGAAATGCGTGGTTTTTGTGTTCTAGAACTCACTTAAATCTCAGAGATTTACATTATCTCCACTGGCATCTCTGTGTGATGCCTTTCCTCTCCCTATAAAAATTTTAAAAGAGCTGCAAAACATAAAGATCTTAGGATTGTATAGAAAATATCTGGAAAATCTGTATTATTCTGTATAATTTAAAATACAAAGCAGTGTAAATAAAGGAGTTGACATTTCAAGTTTCCAGTTAATATAGAAGACATAAGAATAAATAGTTTCTATGAATAAAGTTTATATGCATATACGGTTAAATTTGTTTTCATCCTCTGCCTATGAGAAGGGTTGCTCCGTATCATAAAGGCTTTGTCTTTTTCTCATATTTACTGTAAATGATCTATTTATGTAGGGTAACATTAGAGCATCTGCTTAAAGCCGTCTGGCATCTACAGATCTCTGGTTTAGTAGAGTGGCCACTGTTTCCTTTCCTTTTCTTAAATTTGTCACAGAATTTAAAAGCACAGAATTTGAAATTATGGATGAACTTACCTTTTCTTATTTATTTTTTTTTGCATTAATGTTGTATTTTAAAAGCATTTTTAAAGGGTTTCCCAGTACTGGACAGCTTTTTTTCAGTTGTTTCAAGAGAGATCTACAAGGAAGAACTCCTCTTTAAGCTAACCAATTGTACTAAGCAGCCAGTGCTACAGACTTGTTTCTGCAATCAGTTGAAATTCTTTTTCTGAATATCCCCACCTGTAAAAACACAGGTTATTGTACCATTTTCGTAAAGGTATTAATTGCAAAGTAATTTGCATGGTATGTGTTTGAGACTACCCTAGTGGCCAACAGTAAAACTGCTTTTAGTGAAAGGTGCTGGTGCTGCCGCCTGATACTTACCTGATTAAGTGATTGAAATTTCTCAGTATCCTAAAAAAATTAAACCATTCTGTCCAAAGAACAAATAAAAAATAACAATAAAAAAATAACATAAACAAATAAAAAGTCAGAAGAGCAACTTTCATATTACAGTCATGAAATTGGCTCATTATATTTGGTAGTACACTGTATTAGTGTCTGCTTAACTCTGGATCTCATGTTTTTAACCAGTCACTTAATAATGAGCATCATATTTGTAATGAAGGGTTCATTTTATGTAACCTCAATCTCTGGTAAGAAGACTACTTTTAGTATTAAACTATGTTACTAGAATTAAACTGCAGTATATGTAGGCTTTGATAAAATAATACAGCTTGCATTAACCTTTTGCACTGTGGTCACAAAGGAATGAAAAATATGCCCTGAGGGATAAAAAGACAGTAAAATACTGTCTGTTTCAAGTACTTGTAATACTTGGAATGAATTGTTGTAACCACTAACCTTAGTGACCTAACTCCTGAGTTTGCATTTTGAATGGCACTTCAACAGCCTTTAGTAGCATTTGGAACTTGAAAGTAATTAACTGTTCTTTCAGCATGGCTAAGTAAATGCCTTAGGATGCTCTATAAAAGTTCCATTTCATGTCTTGGTTCACAAAACAGCCTAATGATTTAAATTGGTGCTAAATCATTTTGAGGCAAGTCAGAGCTGTTTCCAGACATGTTATTGCTGTATGAAGCCTGAGTTTATATACTTTAGGAACAATAATTTCAATAAAACTGCAGTATGACTCTCACCAAAAGACGACATCAGTTTGCCATATATTGCTACTGACATATAACCCCGTTTTCCTTACTGATTTGAAAATGTAAATAATATTATTTTCTTTATGCATTGGAATCTACCATAATATAATAAGCAATTTTTATGTCTATTCCAATCAGCAATTATTAGTTAGATGTCTTCAAAGGCATTCTGGGTTGTTCCTCACTGTATCATGTACTTTATTACAATAATCAATTTTTTCTGTTAAGATGAAAATATATACTGCTGGTGCCTATGTTTGCCATTTTGTGATGGCATATTTCAGCAGTTACTAACAGGTCACACAGATCGAAGCTTACATACAAGTGTGCAGTGCTAATTAGAGACTATCTATCTGAAGCATAGCTAATCTTCAATGTACTTTGGGCTCTGTGGGTTGAGTACTCTTTCTGTAAATGAAAAAAGGTATCATAATGCAAGATAATTACATGTTTGTTAAAATAGCAAAGCTACTATTTCTCAGGAAATAGTAATACCTATTTCCAGAGTTCCTTTGTCCCCTGTGCATCATTCCTTTATGGTTTTTGCTTTAACTCTTGACTTTGAAGTCTTCGAAAAGAGTATGAAATATATAAATTCAACTTCTTTTCTGTTTGACTACCTATATCTCAGCACGCAGGAAAATGGTTAGCAGAAGAGGATAAATCTGAATCTACAGCTTAGGGAAAACAGATGTTCTACATTCATTACATATTCTGTGTAGCCTTAAGAAGGTGGCAGTGTTTGCTGATAGATATGTTCAGAATATTGGATAAAACAGTGCCTTATTACAGCAGCCTGGTTTCATTCTACTTCAATATATTTAACCAATGGAAGGGGCATTTTGTGGAGCTGTGATGCATGAAGCAGCAGAGTAATTTCCTGGTTAATCAATAGCACAAAAAAAGAATTTATTTTCCTTTAAAAGGAGATGAGGTCTGCAAATTATTTCTGCAGTCTAATTTTAAATGAGGTGTCCATCATGTGATAAAGAAAAGTTGTTTCAAAATTTAAACTTTTGAAATCTTTAGAATGCAAACTATCAAAAGATGCTTGCTCTATGAGACCAAGTACTGCTTCTGTGTGGCAGCAAAAATAAGCCGTAGCATCAGACTCGTATTAAAGACTAAAGAATTCCCCCAGCTCTCATTTAGAAGCTCTTTCTATTTAACCAGGGTAAAGGGCTTGAAAAAATGCTATATTTAGTCTTCTGTGTACAGAAGTCTATGAAAATATGGAGGCTGAGTAGCACAGTCCATGAGAAATAATGAATAAAAAATTTATTTTGTTTTCATGCCGAACTCACTGTTCTGGTTATATCTAAGGAGAGACTACAATATCAATTTCAGCTTAAAAAATACAGTTTTGTGTAGGATTTATATTTACATTCAGTAAGAACGATATTTTGATAAGAAAACCTGACATCATCTTCATTTTTAAACTGTAAGTTATAATTTGCCATGTAATGTCTGGTGACTAGAGTACCAGTTGTACCTGGTTTGAAGTTACTCAGAATAAAACAAAATTTTCATATTAGAATCTCCAAATGCATAAGCAGCAGAGTTTGCATATTGGATTTTAGGGGAAATAAGCTTATCCTAGTGATTATTTCTTCATAACCCTAGTTTTATGGATTCTTCAGCTCTAATATAGTGCAAAACCCGTTGCTTATTTGAATGTTTTAGAAGCAGAAAAGAATTCCAGTATAATCATTGCTGCTTTTTGTAACTTTCTGTGCTTCAGAGCCACCAGTTCCCATTGCTCCACCTCAGCTGTCCTCTGTTGGTGCAACTTACCTGTGGATACAGTTGAATGCCAATTCTATCAATGGGGATGGACCCATTATTCAAAGGGAAGTTGAGTATCGAACTTCAAGTGGAAGCTGGTATGACATACAACCTGTGGACTCCACAAGCTATAAGATTGGGCACCTGGATCCTGACACAGAATATGAAATCAGCGTGTTACTTACAAGACCAGGTGAAGGAGGAACCGGCTCTCCTGGCCCAGCTCTCAGAACAAGAACAAAATGTGCTGGTGAGTACTCAAAAGCAACTGGAAATTTGTAAGCGTCTTTCTAGGGTTGATAACATAAGTTATTTCACTAGCAGTTTTTACTGTGTACCTTAAACCATCAGGCTGCAGGAATTAAGACTGAATGCCTTTAAGTATAAGCTATTGGTGTATGCCAGATACAATGACCTTGAAACCAACCTTCAGTGCCACTGTAGAGAAATCATGCCTGTGCATTCGTTAGTGTCAGGTATGCGCTGAGCTCTCTCCATTTCATTATACTCCTCCCTTGCCAGTTTATGTTTGGATTCCAGGTTGTTTTTTTCTTCTCTCTCTCTTTTTTTTTTCCTAGTATCCCAAGCTTGATGAAAATTCTCTTTCTTTTGAGTAAAGTTCCTTTTTTTTTTTTTTTTCAATGTCAGATATGTCGAACTTGCAGACAAAGTGGAAAGAGATCCCGTGTAACAGCAAAAGTATGCACTGTTAAGTCTCAATTAGCAGATGAGGTTTAGCAAAGGACTGCTTTCTTGAGTGACTGACAGCATGTCTTTTCTTTAAGTGAGGTAGTGTGATTTATTTTGCTGGTTAGCAGTCTTGGCTCCTGTTTTGGATTTTATAATTAATAGTGCTGACCTCTGTGAAAAGAATTCAGAGTAGACTTATTATACAAAAGCAATTGTACAGTAATTTTCAGGAAGACTGACAGTGATATTAATTTGGGATTCAACTGCTCATGGTATACTGTGACCTGGAGGGTTTTTTTTTGTCATTAGTATTTTCCCCAGTATTATGAATCTTCTTTCTGCTGCTGTAAACTTGGTGTAAGATAGGCAGAAGTGTATCTAGAGGAAATAGGACTAAGCAAATGGTATTAGCTTGTTGATCCTAATCTTTTAAAGAATGACTTAGTGTTATTTGTCTTTTTAACAGGAAAAATTGCATACTTCAATTCTTTACTGTGAGGGTGGCAAGACACTTGAACAGGTTGCCCAGAGAAGTTGTGGCCGCCCAATCTCTAGAAGTGTTCAAGGCCAGGTTGGACAGGGCTTTGAGCAACCTGGTCTAATGGAAGATGTCCCTGCCAATGGCAGGGGGTTGGAACTGTATGAGCTTTAAGGTCCCTTTCAACCCAAACCATTCTATGGTTCTGTGATTCTATGTATTTCCATTGGATATGAAAGTAAAGTTACTTTTTGTAAGGTCACTTGGGCACCTGTCAGTGGCTAAATGGCATTTTAGGTGAACTGATTGATGAAATGTCAAACATAGAATGAAATATAGTTGTTGTCAGAATCCCAGTGTTATGTTTTGAAGATGCAAGCTTATACAAGTACTAACACTTTTATATTATTTTTGTTTGTTTTCTTACTGGAAAGAAGTATTTAATGAAAAATACCAAAAAGCAGTACTGTTATCATAACAGTTAAGTATTTAGTATTTATAAGATTTTTATTTACTAGACCAAGATAACTTCCGCTTAGTCAAAAGTGCGGCATAAAAAAATTAGAGTTCCTTTCAGGAGGGTTTCTGGGTGACTGTGCCTTTCATAATAATGTAAAATTATCTGTCTAGTCAAGGTAAGTATGTATTTAATACACAAATATTTCAGGGGTTTTTAATTAAAACAGTTTTTCTCATAGTTTGATCATAATATCACTTAGGGTGCTGTGTAAGTGAGCCTGTCTGTGCTGAAGGCTTAGATTGTGGTGGGCTGATAGCCAACAATCAAGCACCCACACAGCCACTTCACTCAGTCACCTCTGCTGCAAGACAGGGAGAAAATAGAAGGAAGGCAAGAAGGCTTACGGTTTGAAATGAAGACAGTGTAATAGGTGAAGCAAAAGCTGCACTTGCAGGCAAAGTGAAATAAGAAATTTATTCATCATTTCCCATCAGCAGGCAGATGTTCAGCCACTTCCTGGGAAGCAGGGCCTCAGCACACATAATGGTTGCTTGAGAAGACAAACGCCATAAGAATGAACTTCCCCTCTTCCTCTCCTTTCCTTGTGCTTTGATTGCTGACCATTACATCATATGGTATGGAATATCCTTTTGGTTAGGTGGAGTCAGGTGTTCTCACTGTGTCCTCTCCCAGACTCTTCTCCACCTTCAGTCTACTCGCTGCAGGGACAGAGTGGGGAAAAGAGAAAGCCTGCAAGCACTGCTTAGCAACATTCAAAACACTGGTGTGTTATCGATCTTCTTGTAGTCACAAATCCAAAACACACCACCATACACTATGCTACTATGAAGGAAATTGACTCCACCCCATACAGACTCAGTAGAGAGAGAAGTCCACAAGTTTAGTTATATTTATGAGCATCATATCCTTTTGGTCTTTTCAGTGGTACATACTGTTAAGTGTTAAACCATGGTTTCAGTCTCATAAACCATTATGTACTGGGAGTATTTTATTATCTGGTAATGCCTTGTAATACATCAGCATTATTTGTGTTTTCATTAAGCTAAATGGTAACTCTTTTCAATTAAAAGCAGAAAGTGATGGCTGACTGAAAAATGTAAATTGTGTGATGATATTAAATCCATCTCTATAAATTGTCTTTTTTTATAGCAGAAGATCCTGCTTTGAAGGTGTAGTGGTTATTGGTTAACTATTAGCAAGTGACATGCTAATAAGTGGCCCAAGGGCTTAAAAAGAGATGTTGATAAACTAATGACGATATAATTAAGCTGGGTAGGAGTAAAATAATGCCAGTCTCCAAAGCACACCATGGAATTAATAAAGCAGGAGTCTTTAAGGGGAGAGTCATTGCACCTTTTTAATTACTGTGATAATTGTATGCTGCTTGCCTGTTCCCTAGGGGTCTAGTGAACCACTTGGAGACTTTAAGCAATATGCTAGATATTCAATAATCTTAATATTTCTCCAAAGCATTTGAAATATGTTTTCATTTTAGCAAAATGAGATTTCAGAGGCTTGTAATAGACAAGTCTTATCTGCAACTTTAGTAAATAAAAGCATGTATAATTAGAATGCAAAGGAAAAAAAATATCTCCAGACTTGGTTGCATCACCCAGTGGAGCAGTTACATGCTTTCTAAAGTGCTTTGCTTCCTTTTGATGAAATGTAATACAAATGTAAGTGCTTTTCCAGTGTAATGTTCAGGAAGGCCAAGGAATTACATTCGGGTCTGGATTAGATTAAACCTAGACCATGGAGTTCAGGTTTGAAAAAGAGGAGTTTAATGGATTTTGGCCATTGTGGATTTTGGTTTGTGGAACCACATTAGAGTCAGACTTAGAAAAAGGAGTGTTTCTCATTTCAAGATCTGAAATCAAGACCTCTCCTGGTTGTGTGGAATTTGAATCACCAATTGCTGTGCTGAAAGCTTCCTCTTCCTACAGCTGTCTCATATGGTGTTATGATCCTAGAAGAGTGCTGCCACTTAAAAATAAAAGGAGGGAGAGGGGAAGAATATCCATCGGGAGATACATGACAAAACATTTCCATTATACAGCATACCTCAAATTACTCTGATGTACATTTCCACTCTCGCATAGTTGTAAAATAAGGATTCCAGAGTAGTCACACACAATTAGCACTACTTAGGGGCAGTATACCAGAATGCTGCATGCTAAAGACACTGTTATTTGAGAAGTAAGACTCTTAGCTTGGTGTGATGCTCACAGTGCTCTATTACTATAGAGACCTCAACCACCCAGCCATTGCTAGCAGTTAAATAGCTGCACAAATATTTGAACGAAAGAAATCACCTTGTATGTAAGCACAGAGCCAACAGTGGCTCTGCCATATGGGATATAATAAGTTTGAGGATCTGAGAATCAATAGTTATAAAAAAAACGTTCTTATCCTTTACTGAAGTAGATTGGGAATCGTCTTGTGCTTAAAAAAATCCAGAATCAAATCTCTAAATCTGACCCAAACCCAGTAGAACTGCCCAGAGTAAAACCTACGTAGGAATGTCGAAGGATTAATAAGGTAGACTATGGTTTGTAGCTTCCCCTTATCTGTATCAGTATTTCTGTGGGTAGAATTATTTCAATGTTTTGCAGCACGTTTTGTCTTTGACATGTATTGCAAGATACCAGTCTTGATCCAGTGTATGTATCTGCACTCTGATGGTGAGACAGTGCCCCAATTAAAACAGTCTCCCAGAAAATCCGGAACTGCTATGGCCTCTCTATTAGGAAACTTTATTTTTTAACAATGTCATTCCTTGAATCTGCTGGTGAACAGAAATAGCGTAAAGCAAGCTACTGGAGGAAGAAAAAATAAAATCAAATCCTTTCTCCTGCTAAGGGGGAGGGCGGGATTTTTAAGGCCTTCTAGGGAAAATCATTACCTTTTCTCATCATGTTTCTTTTTTCACTGTGACATTTTGAATAATTCTAGAAAATCAGCATATTTTCCTTTCCTGAACCAGAAAACTCTACTGTAATTTAAGAAATTGAAGAAGAAGTAAAAGACTGCCATGAAAGAAACTTCTGATGGACTATCCCCAATTTGTGGGGTTTTTTTAACAGTCAGAACTAAACCACAATTATTGCCTTGGGATATTTTAAAAAAAAATCACTGACAATTTAACCAATAATTTTCCAGGCAGAGAATTCACACATTCCTTGTACAAAGAAGTAACAGGAATGTCTTAATTAACATAGTTCATTTTGTTGTCTCTTCTACCCCATCACCAGAGACTGTCAGGAGGAAAGCTGTTACTCACAGTACAACTGAGCTCTTGATTCACTGCTGCAGGTTAGTTGTAAACTCTCTGTTACTGCTAGAAGGCTTGTTACAATCTGGAAGAACAGAGGAAAGGAACTCTTCAAATCCCCACTCTTAAAGGTTACTCTTTTTCATTTTATTCATTTTGATGACTGCTTTGGCTTCAGCTGGGTAGTTTTCCAAGGTGTCAAAATAGCTAGTTCTGTGCTGGCATCTACTCGCGCTGTGAAAAACATCTACATGTGCCAAAATGCTCACTGGAATGAACAGTGAATGAACAGTGATGAAATGAGCATCCTCTTCCCTCTGATCAGTTAAGACCTCCTCTCCTATTACCAGATCGTGAAAATTATCAGGTGTGGACCAGAGCAACAACCCTATTTTGACTATGGAATGTTAACTAAGTTGCCTGTTTCCTCTTTTTCATTGATTAAAAGGGGGCATAATTTACAAGCATGTAAGACCTATAGCAATTTGAAAAACTGTAGGGACTTTTTAAATAGTCCCTACAAATTATACAGTACTGTATTGTCATACACTCTCTAACTGCATCAGGTTGCAAGAGACAAAAGTACCTTAAGGCAGGTGGTACGGGGCAGCAACTGTCTTGAACCCTGCATGCAAAGTCAGCGTGCTTCTGGCACACCAAAGAATACTCTATGCCACCACTTCCCTCCTGCCCCATGATGTGGAGCAGTTTGCCAAGTCCTACATGGTGGACAGTCTGCAGCCCCTAGTGTATGACATTCTGAATGCTCAGTCATCTTTGTAGTTGGTTTTCCCTATTTTCCACCCTCTTCTTTTGTCATTAATTCTGTAGTTAGTCTCTCCCTTTGTCCGTGTTCATGCACTAGCTTGTCTTCAATCTCAGTGGTACTGCTTATTTCCATGCTTTTCCCCATTCTATATCACTATTAGGAAATGAGTTTCTTCCTAAGAACTTCTGTAGGTTGAAATGGTGGCTGCCTTTGTCTGTCCTTGCAGGCTTCTTTGGATCTTTTGACCCTTTTGTCTCAAGAAAAGAGGGAGAATCTTTGTGTCACTGGGAATTAAGTTCTTCCTTCTTGTTGCTATATCTTGGGGGACTGCCTGTGAACATGTTCAGTTTTTTTCAGGCATATAACAAAGTCTTACCATGGCTTAGTTTTGCGATCATAAGAAAATGTCAGCTTGAAGCTGTACTGCAGATTCTTTTCTACAGCTGTTTCTCAGGACTTTGCAATTTTATCTCAGAAGTTTGAACCAAGGTTGTGCAGCTGTTTTGTGTCAGAGCCAGACCTCAGATCACAGACACCTGAACCCTGTGGAGGAGAGTTGCAGATACTGCACCATTTTATATTCTATGGAAAAGTTCAATGGTATTTCTAAAGTCACCCTTCAAAACCTGAAGATGTAATAAACTTTAGTAGGAAGTTGGATTGATTTATCCGAACAGGAAGTCCACAGTGAACTTACATCTCATGTATGGGTTTTATTGTGAAAATAAGTTACAATTTTAATAGACATTTGAAGTTGAGAATTCCTACTCTATCGTATACCATCCTTTCTCCTAATACCTTTCCGATATACAAATCATTCCCATATAAGGCTCACTTTCTCATAAGGGTAAAGGCTAGTGTTGGATTTTTTGCAGTGTAGCAGGTGAATCACAGCTTTTGGATGTGCAGAAGGTAAGCTTTTAGATTTTAATAGAATTCCAAGAAAATGTTACCTAGTGACATGTCCATGTCCATGTCTCTCTGTCAGTTGTCACTTCCCTCTGATATGGAAACAAACAAGAAAAATTTCTTCTTGGAAAGGGCCCTACTGAAAATACAAATGATGTCCAGCTGTAACTACTGTCAGAAAGTTCTTCCTTGGCAGCCACTTGCTGGAAACTAGGACCCCCATTGTTTCTTACTGAGCTGATTTCTCTGATGCTGTCTTACGAAACAGTCTTCCTTGGCGTTATTGGAGATCCTGAGTCAAGAAAAAACCAAAATAATGTAAATTTATGCCATTAAAACAAATACTTTTTTTTTCAATCCACTTCTCCTTTTCATCTCACCGTGCAAAATTCCCCTCTGTGACTCTGGTAAGTTCATGAAAGTAAATGCAGCTGCAACAACTGCCACTCCTATCTTCAAGAGGGGCAAGAAGGAAGACCCAGGAAAGTACAGGCTGGTTAGCCTCACCCTAATTCCTGGGAAAGTGATGGAACAACCAATCTTAGAAACCATTTGCAAGCATGCAAAGGACAAAAACATGATTAGGATGGATCCACAAAGGAGAAGTCATGGTTGATGAACCCAATAGCCTTCTGCAATGAAATGGTTTGGTAGGTGAGGAGAAAGCAGTGGAGATACTCAAAAGCTTTCTGGACATGGTACTCACAGGGGAAATTGCAGGTCAGTTCTCCATTCTGTGGTTCTTCAGCCTGTGCATACAAATGCTTTTCCTAACATAAGCAGCCAAGCAAGCTGATGTTATGTAGAAATTACTAATCCCTGCACTTTTGTGTTGTCATTAGTCCCTAAATATGTATTTTCAGTTTAGTTACAGCATCCATAGGTCTCACTGGAGAAACAGGACATTTTGCCTCCCCATCACCTGAATGGGAGAGTGGGAATTGGACAGAGAAACTACCGTGAAGGTCTGTTGTCCCTCTCTGATTGGCCAACAGATAGCTGGAGTGTATAAGGAATATAGACACATTCAAGTGATGATAAGGACTCAGAGTATTAAACCTGAATGTCAGATGGATTTATTTTGAGGAGCCTCTCATTACAATGAGGAGAAGTATTTAGGATTCTTTTCTGACAGTAATAGTTGGGTTAATATAGAGGTGAGTACTGTGTTTGTATAAAGAACTGCCAGGTGGGACTGTCTTTGGTCATGTGAAAAGCAGTTATATAAATGGAGACTTAGTCCTTCACTTCGTTAGATTCCCATTTCAAAACATTTACAGAGGAAAAAATTAACCTGTTCTTTGAGACAAATGAACCTTCACCATCTTGTAGCAAACCTGAGGGGCAAAATTATTAATTTCACATCTGCCAGGTAGAGGGAACATGAAGAAAACAATGACCCTTGAGAAAAAGTAGATAATATGATTCCTCTTATGACATATTTCCATCTCCACATTTGTTGCAGTCTCTTATTAATTCTAAGGATAATTCTAAGATAATCTCAAAAAAAACCCACTCAAAAAAACGTTACCCAAGTTTGATTCAGGAAGAATTTCTCAATATGAGGTGAAAAAAACATGGCAAGCTGGGAGTGTGCTTGTTATAAATAAAAGACTGGTACGTGAACACCTTTCATAGTAACGGTAGATTAGGTATACTTGTGATAAATATTGATAGGGCATTACTTAGGATTATTCTGTTCTGAACAAATTGAACATGAACTGTTTCGTGGATGGTTTGAACCTCTCTTTTCAGGAGTATTATTAGTGAAGATTTATATACACACATTTGTTCTCTATTTTTAAAAGGAATTAGAAATACAGAAAAAGGAATGCTTTGGGTATAGGTGCCTTCCCTGTGAAGTTCCATGGGCGCCTTGAATTTATCCTTAAAAACTTTCTGCTGAGCACTTTCTCCCCTCTTCTGAGGGCAATTTTCACATCAGTAATTCCAATTTTCATGTCCAGTTGTGTCATACTGCCTTCCAGTTATATGCAAACTTCACTTTAGCAAATGAGATAGGAAAGGATTGGTTTTCCTCTGATTTAGTCAATGGAGAGGGTTTTATCCAAAAGCAAAGCAAAATCTTTTATACATTTGAAGTGGCTAAAGTGTATTTGCTTCTTTAATTTATGTCTAAAAGAATAACTAATTATATGTGCCTGGGAGTGTGTATATGTGTATATACATACACACATATATATCCTCATCAGTCTAGTTCTCTTTTACCTTCATATGCATGTATGAATATATCAACCCTATGACCAAAGGGGATTTAGGCTCTAAGGAACAGGTTTTGTAATTAAAAACCCCCAAACCGTTGAGTGAAATTCTGGGCCCTCTGTTTTAGGAGCCAGGAAAACAAGATATCCCATGGACAATGAAAGCCTGAGAGTTTTCTGAAAGTTTTGTCAACTAAATATCATCACCTTACGATGGTGATTCCATTTTCCCTTATGACAGACCTGCAAGGCAGGAGGCAGCACTCAGTTAACCAGGAGTCTGCTGTCAAATGGGGTATTTGATGTTAAGAGTTCTGCTTCTCTGCCCTGAGCCTCCTGAATGAGTGCACTAGCTTGGCTCTCTGTCATCTTCTGGAATTAAATTCTAGCAGATCTGCATCAAATTTAAATTTGATCTAAGTCAATATGGATAAAATATGCCAGTGGTTTTAAAGAGGATTGAGAGATGGATGGATGAATGGACAAGCATGCTCCTCTGTTTTATTATTTTAAGGCTCACGCTTTTGTTTGAGACTGTTAGACCGTGTGCTAGCTTGCATAGCATCTTTGGCCAGTTGTAAAAACACAGAAGTGCACAATTCTATTGGAGCATCTGTGAAGCATGAAACATCCTGGACTTATGTAGAAACACTGAAATCTCTTAGTTTTCTTTCTTGGTGGTTTTTTTTTTTTTTTTTTAAGTGCTTTTTAAAAAAGTAAAATCACAGGTTTGCAGAATGAATGGTACATTAATTCCGCCTCACTTCAAAGGAAAATGAACAATGTCACCACTCAGGTGCTTCCATTCTTTTTTGCAGTGCTTGGGAGGCATTTTGGCTTTGCAAAGCTGTTTGTTTTACAAATATAGAATTGTACACTGAATCTAGTCCAACCTTCTGAAAGTTCCCAGGAAGAAGAGCCTGTGCTGTGATTTGTGGCTTTTCTGGTACTACTTTTTTGCCATAAAGTACAATTACACATTTATAGCATGGACTGTAGATGAGGTGTCTAGTTTTAAAGCTGAAATCAGGGCAGATGCTGATGAAGTTATTTTTTAACTTTGGAAGAAAAAAAATCTCTTCAGAGTGCTGGGTCACTGCAGTGCTGAAAATAGGTAA